>OY970826.1:64514145-64746645 GCA_963853835.1 Calendula officinalis
TGGAGAAACAACTCAGTTCAAGAAGTCAGTTTTCCGATTTGGGATCAAAACGAACATCACATGGATCTCGAGGAGGTGGTGCAGATTCTGAAGTTTTTAGCATGTCTATGTCCCATAGAGAGATCAACGATGAAGATGCTAGATTGATCTACATCAACGATGCCCTAAAAACAAACGAAAGGTTTGAATTTGCTGGAAATTCAGTTAGAACAGCAAAATACTCTGTTTTCAGCTTCTTACCCAGAAATCTATTTGAGCAATTTCACAGAGTTGCATACATATATTTCCTTATAATTGCAATCCTAAATCAACTTCCCCAACTTGCTGTTTTTGGGCGAGGTGCTTCAATCTTACCATTATCAATCGTATTGTTAGTTACAGCAGTTAAAGATGCTTATGAAGATTGGAGAAGACACAGGTCAGATCGAATTGAAAACAATCGAATATCATCTGTATTAATAAACGATAGATTTCATCACAAAAAATGGAAAGATATTGAAGTAGGCGAAATCATTAAGTTTTCTGCAGATGACACAATTCCTTGTGATATTGTGTTGCTTTCCACAAGTGATCCAACTGGTGTTGCTTACATTCAAACCATTAATCTAGACGGTGAATCTAATTTAAAAACACGTTATGCAAAACAAGAAACACTTAATAAAATCCCTGAAAAAGATCAGATTAGTGGTTTAATCAAGTGTGAGCAACCTAACAGAAACATTTATGGTTTCATGGCAACAATGGAAATTGATGGAAAACATTTATCACTTGGTCCTTCAAATATTGTTCTTCGAGGTTGTGTTTTAAAAAACACAAATTGGGCAGTTGGTGTAGCAGTTTATGCTGGTAGAGAAACAAAAGCTATGCTAAATAGTTCAGGAGCACCATCAAAAAGGAGCCGTTTGGAAACACGTATGAACCGTGAAATTATGTTATTATCCGTTTTTCTTGTTGCTTTGTGTACAGCTGTCTCTGTTTGTGCTGGTGTTTGGTTGAAACGATATGAAAACGAGCTTGAAATCTTGCAATTTTATAGAAAAAAGGATTACTCTGAGGCAGAAGTTGAGAATTATAATTATTCTGGTGTTGCAACGGAGATATTTTTCACTTTTCTTATGTCGGTTATTGTTTTCCAGATTATGATACCGATTTCTTTGTATATATCAATGGAGCTTGTGCGTGTTGGTCAAGCTTATTTCATGATTAGAGATGATAAGATGTATGATGAGCTGTCAAATTCTAGATTTCAGTGTCGGGCTTTGAATATTAACGAGGATTTAGGGCAAATAAAGTATGTTTTTTCTGACAAAACGGGAACACTGACGGAAAATAAGATGGAATTTAAATACGCAAGCATTTACGGTGTTGATTATAGTGACGAGAAGACCGAGTTTGATAATGAACAGTTAGGATATTGCATTCAAGTAAACGGGCAGGTATGGAGGCCGAAAATGAAAGTCAAAGTCAACAAAGAGTTAATTAGTCAGGTATCAAAAAGTGAAGTCAATGATTTCTTTGTTGCATTAGCTGCTTGTAACACAATTGTGCCAATTGTCGTTGACACAAATGATCCGGTTGAGAAATTGGTTGATTATCAAGGTGAATCACCAGATGAACAAGCACTTGTTTATGCTGCTGCTGCTTATGGTTTTATGCTTATGGAAAGAACATCTGGACATATTCTTATTCATATTCAAGGACAAACACAAAGGTTCAATGTTCTTGGAATGCACGAGTTTGACAGTGACCGAAAACGAATGTCGGTCATTTTAGGCTGCCCGAATGGTTCTGTTAAAGTAGTTGTCAAAGGTGCAGATACTTCAATGTTTAAAATCATCAATAAATCATTAAATTCGGATATAATCACAGCAACCGAAACACATCTTTATTCATATTCTTCAATCGGGTTAAGAACCCTAGTTGTTGCAATGCGGGAATTGGATGTGCCCGAATTCAACCAATGGCAGTCATCTTACGAGACAGCAAGTACAGCTATCACGGGTCGGGTCGGGTTGCTCCGGAAAGTGGCGGTTAATTTGGAAAAAAATCTTGAAATTGTTGGTGCGTCTGCAATTGAAGATCGGTTGCAGAAAGGTGTTCCGGAAGCAATTGAAGCTTTGAGAAAAGCTGATATGAAGGTTTGGGTTTTAACTGGCGATAAACAAGAAACAGCTATTTCAATCGGTTATTCTTCCAAGTTATTAACGAGTGATATGAATCAGATTGTGATTAATACAAATTCTAAAATATCGGCTAGAAAAAGTCTGGAAGATTCATTGATTACTTGTTCCACAAGTAACGCAACTTCTGTTGCTTTGATTATTGACGGAAATAGCCTTGTGTATATCCTTGACTCTGAGCTGGAAGACCAATTATTTGAATTAGCAAGTAATTGTGCTGTGGTAGTATGCTGTCGAGTTGCTCCTTTGCAAAAAGCTGGAATTGTGGCACTTATAAAGAACAGGACAGATGATATGACTCTTGCCATTGGAGATGGTAAGTAATTAAGTATTAGTTTTTCTTTTTTTTCTTTTTTTAATTTTTTAATTTTTTCTTCAGGTGCTAACGATGTTTCGATGATCCAAATGGCGGATGTTGGAATTGGAATCAGTGGGCAAGAAGGGCGTCAAGCTGTAATGGCATCAGATTTTGCAATGGGCCAATTTAGGTTTTTGGTTCCTTTGTTATTGGTTCATGGTCACTGGAATTATCAGAGAATGGGTTATATGATACTTTATAACTTTTATCGAAATGCAGTCTTTGTTCTTGTCTTGTTCTGGTAAGTTAATTAATTACTATTAAAAATAAAAATAAAAAAGGTGAAAATTTCCTAAATAAGTTGGTTGTATTCAGGTATGTGTTGTTTACAGGCTTCACGTTAACAACAGCTGTAACCGAATGGAGCAGTGTTTTATATTCCGTACTCTACACCTCACTCCCCACAATTGTGATTGCAATTCTTGATAAAGATTTAAGCAGGACATCTTTACTAAAATACCCTCAGCTATACGGGTCGGGCCAAAGACAAGAAAGCTACAATTCGAAATTATTTTGGCTCACAATTGCAGATACATTATGGCAAAGTATTGTTGTGTTTTATGTTCCCCTGTTTGCGTACTGGAAAACGGGTATTGATGGTTCAAGTTTAGGAGATCTTTGGACTCTTGCAGTTGTGTTTTTGGTTAATTTGCATTTATCCATGGATGTTATTAGGTGGACTTGGGTCAGCCATGCATCGATTTGGGGGTCAATTGTTGCAACTTGTGTTTGTGTTGTTGTAATTGACTTCATTCCCGTATTACCTGGATACTGGTACGTGTTTTTACAGAGCAATTTTTATTCATACATAACAAATTCATATTAAAGGACAATCATGCCCTTGGTGGGAGGAGTGAAATGCAAAGTCTGGTAAATGGCATGATTGTCCTTTACGATGAAATTATTCTGTATGAATAAAAATTGCTCGAAGCAACTCCAGATACTTGGTTAAAGTAGAAACTGATGCAATTTGAAATTGATGTGTAGGGCGATCTTTGATCTTGCAAGCAAAGGGTCATTTTGGATTTGTTTGGGTGGGATCCAAATAGCAGCCGTTGTTCCTCGATTTGTTATAAAAATGTTGAAACAACATTGTAAACCTACGGATATTCAAATAGCAAGAGAGGCTGAGAAATTTGGAAATATAATGGAATTAACGGGTCAAGAAATAGAAATAGAAATGAATGCACGGAGATGAGATGACCCGAAGTTTGTTGCAAATTTGTAATTTTTAATATATATTTCATATTCTTTAGGTTGGTGGAGAAAAAATTATTCTCTGGCTTGCCTGTGTTGTTAGTTGTGTAGTCATGTTTGTATGATTGTAGATCAGATCATCATTGTTTAAGACATGAAATCATGTTTGTTTCTTTTAAAGAACACTGTATGTTTCTCCCTCTGTTAAAGAAACAATCTTTCCTAATTGCGCAAGTTTTTTGCATACGGTTTTTTCAGTGACGATGTTAACCCACAACTGTATATAGATATACATAAGATAGACTTATTGGTGTATGATCAACTAATAAGTATCATTAGGCTATGGGTACCAATGTGGTACCCAATTTCCCTGTCATATCATCGCCACCTCAGCAACCGCACCAGCACATCATCAAATACCCACCACATCACATCATCTCTAGAAAATACCCACCACACCATTTTATTTTTCATATCATCATTTCATTTCCATTAATTTTTTTAACATAATATTAAACCTCCATTAAATTAATAACAATACATAAAATTAAAAATACAATACTTAAAATTAAAAATAACAATACATTAAATTAAAAATACTAAAAATTTAAAAACTACAATCCTAAATCGCTAATGGCTTTTCGGGCCCTTTCCTTCGCGGCTAGGAAATGTTGAAGATCTTCTTGCGGCATGCCTGGCGGCGGTTGCATACTCAAAATATTCAAATTATTGATCATTCTTTGTTCGGTTGCAAGCGCCTTATCTCTTTCATCTTTCTCCCTCTCCATTTGAACTTGTAGACGACGCATCTCTAGGCGCTCTTTCGTTGACTCAACGTGATCGCTTAATCGTTTTTTAATTTCTTCTCTATGCTTGCTCTTCGCTTCCATTTCCGCCGCATGCCTACCCGCTCGTTTAGCCTTGTCTCTTCCAATTGGTCGTTAAGGAGTTGGGTTTTCATCAATGTCCCCCCCCCCCCAATCGCTCATGGCTTTTCGGGCCCTTTCCTTCGCGGCTAGGAAATGTTGAAGATCTTCTTGCGGCATGCCTAGCGACGGTTGCATACTCAAAATATTCAAATTATTGATCATTCTTTGTTCGGTTGCAAGCGCCTTATCTCTTTCATCTTTCTCCCTCTCCATTTGAACTTGTAGACGACGCATCTCTAGGCGCTCTTTCGTTGACTCAACGTGATCGCTTAATCGTTTTTTAATTTCTTCTATATGCTTGCTCTTCGCTTCCATTTCCGCCGCATGCCTACCCGCTCGTTTAGCCTTGTCTCTTCCAATTGGTCGTTAAGGAGTTGGGTTTTCATCAATGTCCCCCCCCCCCCCCCCCAATCGCTCATGGCTTTTCGGGCCCTTTCCTTCGCGGCTAGGAAATGTTGAAGATCTTCTTGCGGCATGCCTGGCGGCGGTTGCATACTCAAAATATTCAAATTATTGATCATTCTTTGTTCGGTTGCAAGCGCCTTATCTCTTTCATCTTTCTCCCTCTCCATTTGAACTTGTAGACGACGCATCTCTAGGCACTCTTTCGTTGACTCAACGTGATCGCTTAATCGTTTTTTAATTTCTTCATTATGCTTGCTCTTCGCTTCCATTTCCGCCGCATGCCTACTCGCTCGTTTAGCCTTGTCTCTTCCAATTGGTCGTTGAGGAGTCCCCCCCACGCTTGTGGTTCTTGTGTTCGGGTTTGGTAGGGCGTTTGTTGAGAAAGTGTTTGTTGTTGAAAATATTGTGATGTGGGTGCAAATTGAGATATATTTTGTGAAAATTGGGGTTGTTGAAATTGAGGTTGTGGATAAAATTGTGGAGGTGGGACAACACCGGAACTTAGGATGTTGACATATTGCTCGAAGCTGCCAAATCCAAGGTTCGGTGGTATATTTTGTTGTGAAGGTTGGTTTGGTGTTTGTGGAGAGTTGTGTGGATCCATTGTAAGTAGAGAGGTATGAAGATTGGAGTTTGTAGAGATTAAAATGAATGAATTTTGTGTGTAAAATTTGTGAAAAGGTAAATATATATAGGTAAATAATTAAAAGAATTTTTTTTTTAATTACAACGGCTATATAGCCGTTGCCCAACGGCTATTTCCGATCAAAAAGCAACCTTCCACGCCCGTTGCCCCGCGTTGGGCGTTGCCTGCTCCATCCATGCCGGACCCCAACGCCGTTGGGGGGGGGGGGGGTGTTCCCCATCTTTGCCACGCCGTGGCCGTCCATCTCACCACCCACGCCGGGCCGCGTTGGACCCATACCGAAGAGCCTTAGCTGAAGGAAAATTTCTTGAGAGCATTTTTGACAAATAAACTTTATATCCTTTGTGTACTTGATGATTTGAAGAAGTTGCAAAAGAATCCCAAAGGTTCAAAGACGGTGTATGTGATACTCCCTTCGTCACACAAAAAACTTCTCATTTGACTTGGGCACATGTTTTTAGGGGATAGTTAGTGGTGGAGTATTTAGTAATAAATTTGATTAAAATATAAGATTAGTTTAGAGATTTACATAAAGTTAGTGAGAGAAACTTTAAAAAATGATAAAAATGACATAAAGTTAATGAGATAATATTAATTTATTAAGTGAGTCCCTTCAATTTTCAAATGAGAAGTTTTTTATCGGACAAAATTTTTGAGTGAAATGGGAAGTTTATTTTTGGTACAGAGGGAGTACTTTTCATCTATGTAATATTGTTATGGTCTTTGTAATACTTGTCATTTGTTAAAATTGTTGCTAAATATCCAAATTTGTCACTTGATCTCTTTTGTTCTAGATCCGTTTTTTATTTATAATTGATCTCATCATAAACATAACACTTATAACCAAGTCAAAGGAGTCAACTCCTGACAAGGATAGCTTCACAAGAGATGGAGCAAACCCTAAAAGCTTACTGCAAACTCTGCTCACGAGGTCAATGCAGCTCCCAAAATCCTGGGCTTGTGCAGGTCTTTTATTGCACATGCTTCAGCTCTTGGAACAGCAACCATCTTAACCGAGTGGTCAGCTCCAGACTCGGAGATTTTTGTTTTGATTTCTTTGTTAAGGAATAGGATTAAATGTGTTTAATTTTTCAATAAAACGTGAATTACCATTCAACACTATAAAATGACACATTTGAATTTATCTTCTAGATACGTTGGCTTTGATAACATGGTAGATAACATAATACTAAACATGTAAACCGTATGCGAGGCTTCGAGATTTTCCAACGTATTTAACTTTATTTTGATAACATTGTAGCTAACATAATACTAAACTCCGTATGTAAACAAAAAGTTAAGAACTTGTACAGGTTTCCTGATATAGTATCAGAACTTGTGCTATTTTATGTTTTCATCCTTTATGTATGTGCATATTTTCATAATTGTTATATTTTGTAACTAAATCGAGCTTGAAAGTACCGAGTCGAGCCATGTCGAGCTTAATCAGAACCGATTCGAATAGTATCGAGCTCGAAAGTGCCAATTATTTAATCGAGCCAAACTCTAGCTTAAAAATAAAGACTCAATCGAGCTCAAGTTGAGTTTCAAGTTTCGAGTTTTATAACCGAATCGAGTTCGAGCTTGACGTTGTGTCCACTCAACTTGACTCGATTACACCCCTACACTTTAATTTAGCATGTGTGTGGTAATTGGTAAACAACCCTTATTAAATTAAATTAGTTTAATTTGGATAATTTTTAATGGGGAATGAGTGTCACACATTTTGTAATAAAGTGAGGTTAATGATGTTTAAAATAACCATAAGGATAAATATGTATTTCATTATATTAAAAGACATAGTTAGTGAGTTTAGACCCTACTACTTTTTACCAGATAAGTTAAATTTTTCAAAGTGTAAAATTTATTTATATAACAAAAGAATGAAGGCCTCACTTATTTTGAATAGTATAGTAGGAAGTAATACAATAAACAAAACTGTTGTCGACACAAATACGATGATGAAATAAATGTAAATTATTCGATAATTGAAAGATGCGAATATTATTTTCTTCAACCAATCAGCTTTGCGAAATAGTAGGCGTGGTAATGCAAAAAGAATGTAAATCCATGATATACAAATAAGGTTGTAGCATGTATGGCGTATAACCATCCATGGGGACACCAAAAATAGGCTTTTTACCGAGTCAACCAATCGGAGTAAAAAATAGCGGTGATGGTGTACGTATATATGCAACACTTTGTAACAGTGGATACGGTTCTACAAGCACAGGTCTCAACTGTACGTTTTCCCGCTCAGAATACATATATAATTAGAAAAGAGGCAGCAAATATAGATACATATATACGTATAACAAATTATAATTAAGTGTGTCTCTTTGAGATCATTCCAAGCGAGAGATATGACCACTGAAACTGCCGTCGCTCCTGTTCTCACCAGCCCCGAACATCCCAAGAAGAACAGAATCCAAGTTTCAAACACCAAAAAACCTCTTTTCTTTTATGTCAATCTTGCCAAGGTACGTACATCATTTTGTGTCTGGTTTTAACCAAAACACAAACATAATTTATGGTCGCAGTTTTATAGTCATGATTTTGTTCACGATAAATTAATTCACGAAAAAACACCTTATATTACACGGAAATCGTCCACAACATCCAGATTAACAACGATCATAATGCCTGATTTGTTGGTTGTTTGCGTTGATTTGTATCGATTTATCTTTTTACAATTTGTTGTAGAGGTACATTCAACAACATGATGAAGTTGAGCTGTCTGCTTTGGGCATGGGTACGACCTCTCTCTTGTATCTATGATATGTCATTTTATTTTCTATTTCAAATCACAACAATATGTATAATTAATACACTACAAGGAAATATCCGCTAACATGTCGTCGGTATGGCCTATCCTGAACACAAATCATATTTCAAAACATCTTTCACCCGCTCATCCATGGCTAGAAAAGGTTTAGGCAAAACAATATATAGTTAGGTTATATATAGTCCGCCATCGCTAGTTCTATTGAAATGCATGTTATATATGTTCATTGTATCGTGCGTAAAACATTGGTATATTAATTAGCTCTTATATGATTCTTTCACTTTGTTATAGCAATAACTACAGTTGTTACAGTAGCCGAGATACTAAAGAACAATGGACTTGCTGTTGAGAAAAGTAAGTACACGCGCACTGCACCCCTATTTATATTAATTTGTATTTCATGTCATCACTAATTCGAATTTGTTTTGGACAGAGGTCGTGACATCCACCATCGGTATGAAGGATGAAACGAGGGGCCGATTAATTCAAAAGGCCAGGGTAATTAGTTTTATATGTTTTTATTCTCGTACCTTAATTAGTGACCATTACGAATAGGGAATTAATGTCACTAACTAATTAAATAAAACATCATAATTAATTAATGTGTGTCAAAAAAAATGCTAATTAACCGTGGGCGTGTGTTTTGCAATGAGGTGTAGATCGAGATTGTATTGGGGAAGACCGAGAAGTATGCTTCAATGGCAACTCAAGCACGTGAAAAGGAAGCAGGTGCTAACAAGGAAGAAAAGATACAAGAATGATCGAGTAGGATGGACAATACTTTCCTCATAGAAATTATGTGGTGATTATAGTCTATTTTATGTTTTTTAACCTCGAAGCACGGGGTTGTAATTTTTGAGTCAACACTTTGTGTTAATATTGTGTCTTGAGTACCCATCAAGCCATTGGTCTTGCTCAGCAGTACAAGAAGTGGTATACTATGCCTGTGTAAAATAAAAGAATATATGCTTGCAAATTCTCTTCCTATAACACTTGATTCATGTTTGTTCCAACTCAATTTTTAGAGTTGGGGTCATCTAAAAAGAGATTATTATTTCATACTAGACACGTAATATATGACATGGAAGCTGATTAAGCATACAACCGCCTCCAACTCGAGAAGTATAGGATTTTTTAATTTAAAGTGGAGTATTTCCTGTAGAATTGTTTGGTAATTTCATGATTTTCAGTTTTGATGTTATCAGTCTTATTCGGTCCGGTCCTCGATCCTGCAAATAGGAACTCTTGTTCTTGCAAGACTTGTAATTATAAAAGAAACATAAGAATGATGCTAAATATTTGAAAAGAAAAAAACATATTCAAAATATCTAAACCACCGAAAATACACGTAAAAACGATGCATGCAAGAAAACCACCCTGGTAAAATGTTTACAGGTGAAAAGAATGGGATGTAGGTAAACAATTAACAATGGGTCTCTTAAGAATTTGTATGAAGAAAAACCAGTATGGCAATAAAATCAAGATAAATCCAAGAAAACCCGATAAAAGTAACTTTACAATCAATCTATAGTTGAGTCTTCAAGTATTTTCCGAATTCTTCATCTTGTCATTTGATCTCACCACTGCAAAATGGGCAAGTTGGTAACGGGTAGAAATGGATAATTCTTTTGTCTATTTTTTTAAGATACACTTTACACTTGCAATAATTATCTAAAATTTTTAAATTAGGCGATTTTTGACACACTTGACATGTAACTTTTTAGCTAATTTTTCTGATTTTGACCCATTTGATATAAAAAGAAAAGAAACAACTCAAATCTAGTCATTGATAAGTAAATCTGTTGAAATTCATACATTGAGAATGATTTGGGAAGAAAAACAAAGTTAGGAAAAATGCAGTAACTATGACATTTTTGCAAGTAGTTCGAAAAATGTTTGAAATAACTAATTAATTACCATCAAGCACGGTCCCACAAGTGTTGTAGAGAAGCCGGATTTCCACTTCTACTATGAGAAAGTGTTGGTGGCGCGTGTACGGTTATTGGAAGAACCCATTCACATTTGTCTCTTCCCTCTATTAAAAGAGGATGCTCAAATCTGCAACAACAAAAAATGAATTAAAAATATAAATTAGATTAAAAATATATAAGTAAATAAGATAGGATACCTGGTCCAATCTAGATTCTTTGGGGTGGTAAAGAATTCAAAGCGAAGAAGCCATTGCACAGAAACATGCCTGGTGGAAAAAGACATTGGCCCCTCAACTGGAACTGAAAACAGAAAGCTGCTTTGCACCAAATCTGCAACAACTTCATGCTGCTCACTCTCAATCTGTTCAAATTCAAACAAGTCTTTTTTAAAATATAAAAAATGATCAGAATTAGATGATAAACCTTGGTAATTGTTGGAGACTGTCTTCTAGAAGGATGTGCAGACCGACGCCTTATAGTCTCTGTTAATTCCAACGTTACTGAAACCTGCAACAAACAACCCACAACCCAAGTTTCAAAATTACAAAAATCTGTACAAGTTAAATGACAAGTACCTCAAGGCATCTTCTGGTAGCTTCCTCATGAAAAAAGGTAAGAGTTCCACCAATCTGTAATTAAGAAATAATAATAATAGCCAATTGCATTACTAGATCAACCAAAATCAAATGAATATGGTTAATATTACCATATCACCAAAGTAATAAGTCGATTCAGGTTTTGTGGGTGAAAATCTTAGCAAAACTTGATCATCTAGCCTAATGTTGTATGATCTTCCTCTAATCAAACCCTCTGCTGCACCCAACACTTAATGTTTAAGCTATCAAATCTAAACCTCATAAACTGTGCCAAATATATAAATTAAAATTACTTACATGCAGCAGGTTCCATGCTTCTTTGAGGTCTTGAATCATTGGAGGGAGATTTTGGACTTTTTGGTTGCTGATTTGGAGACACAACTCTTCCAGGTGACAAATTATCTGTTTAACAAACAACACATTAATTAAATTTAATAATTTATTTATGTTCCAAGAATAGAGTTACCTTCACTTGTACCATGTAGTAGTTCAGCTGCAGACAGCCTAGGAATTGCCAAATATGAAGACATTGTGGACCTTTGATCATCATCCTTTACTGCAGATGATTGTAAGGATAATGTTTTTCCTCTTGCTGGATTGTAAGAAGAAACAGATGACACGTCATCTCTATAACTTTCATAATCTTCCTCTAATCCATCACAACTGTCATTAGCTCTAGCCTGTACACATGAGGATTAATAATTAAATTAATTAAGGAATTACTTTATTAGTATATCCAAGTTACGGGTGCAATAGAAAGTGTATTGCTTTATCTCTGAGGAGGCCATTTAGGTTGTCCTCTATCTCTAACGGATCAAACGGGCATAATTATCTAAAATAATTAGAAAAACAAAAGGCAAATGTCATAAAATAGAAATATATATCTTTAGTTGATAGTCCGTTTTGGTGATTACAAGATATTAGCTGGTCTATTTTGGTAATTGTAGCGTTAAGATTAATTACCACATTGGGCAAAAAAATTTCTTTTAAGTACCATATAGGGACGGAAAAAAACGTTAATTACCAAAATAGTCCCGTTAAAAGCCTTGTAATTACTACAATGGACAATAAAAAATTATAATTACCAAAATGGACCACCACCTAAAGTATATTGTTATTTTATGACATTTATCTCTAAAAAGAAAGAATAGCTTGAATAGAAACAGGTCAAATAGGCAGGCAGTCACCTAAAGTGTACTTCATATGCGTAGAACATCCTTAATCATAAATTCAAAAACTTAATTATAATTGAAATATTATAGTTTTGTAATCATATTTTACATACTAATTTATTTATAAAAAAAATTAAAAACTTTGGATGTTGCGTGCAACTTACCCATTCAGATTCTGCATCCATGTCTTTCCAATAAACATCTAAAACAAGAGGTGTAACAGGAACAATCCCTGAAATGTTGGGAACATCTCTAATTCAATTCATTTTGCTCAAAAGACTCAAATTTTAGTGTTCACAAAATGAAAGAAAATTGATTCTAGTATTAATGAGATATTCATTAAGTGCCAAGCTTGAAATAAATAGAATTTAAATAAAGAAAAATAAGCATCCAATTTGTTTAACAATTACCATTTATTCCAGTTTCGTCATTCAACAAGCCATTTGCTTTTTTGGTTACCCATATTTGAAGGGGCAACCGTGCTTCCTGCACATATAAATAGTTGCATACATTAAAAAACAAAAACAACAAACAGATATCTCTACTATATTATCTACTATATTATAAAGCATTTAGTCTTTAGTCTTAATCTCTTAGCATTTACAAGAATTTAAATTACTATACTACCCCTCTTCTAATCAAAATCAAAATCAATATTCAATATTTCAATCTCTAAAATGTATCGTCCAGTTCGTCACTAATCAGGAATCATTTATATAAATATCATTTAATCAAAATATTGGAAATGGAAACACTTATCTAATCGTCTCTACTTATATATTCAACGTTTAAATTTTAGTTATTCAGAGTTTATTTATAACCCGAACCGAAAATGCGATTTGTGCTGTTTTTATTTCTTAATTCCAAGTAGACTATGAGACAGGGGTGGACCTTAGTGGTGCCCGGAGGGTCCCGTGCTACCCCTTAATTTTCGACTAAAAGTATAACATTTTCACACTAAAATAAATTATATGTCGGTAGTACCCATAAAAAAGCGTTCGGCTACCCTTCACTTATAGTTTCAGCAAAAAAGTAGCCCAAACTTGAAAGTCCTAAATTGGTTTAGATTATTAAGTAGCTCAAATTTCAATTTAATATAATAAATAAAGTTCACTTTCAAACTTTATGATAATTTGAACAAAAAAACACAATACCCTTTTTGTCTCTCTATTGGAATCATCAAAAACACATGTCGAACAATAGAAACAAACTGATTTGTAGTGTAAAAAAAACAACTTATGGTGGTTACGGATGTAAATGTAATGACTCGTTGTCGGAAAACAGGTCAACGAAGAAGACAACATTAAAATGTAGTATCTAGTTTGTCGTTTTGTAATGTTTAATTAACCTGTGTTCTAATATTTACGTTGAAAAAAAATGTGCTACCCCTAAATATTCGGTCTGGTTCCGCCACTGCTATGTGAGAGCATGATACTGATGCTAATGATTTTTAAAAACATGTTCAAATTAAATATAGACAAAACTTAAAGGATAAAAAAAATAGATGTTAAGTAGAAAAGACTAACTACATCAGTGGTTGATCCTCCATGGTGGTGTGTATGATCCAAATTTAGATATTTTCCATAAATTTGACTTTTAAGATGATATAGATAACGAACAGTAGATCCCCTGTATGTTGGAGGTATAATTGTTGGCAAATTCATCTTCAATAAATCTGGATATAACATAACCATTTATGTTAATAATGAGGAATTTGTTGAAACTAATAATTGAAAACCCAAAATACAAAAAACAAGGAAATATGACATGTTACATAATGTGACATTGAAGTTGAATAAAATATATGACTTACAAGTCCTTGTGGTCCCGGATGACAGAATTTGATTTGATACCACTGATGGCAGTGTAGACTCCATGAAAACATATTCACCTGAAAATAGTTCATACAAGAGTAATCATTATTTGGTATTCATCTAGATCCCCTACATGATAACATGAAAAATATGTACTACCTAAGTTTAAAAATTAAAAAAGACTCATAACTCATTTATACTATTTTCATTTCAGAACACTGAATTCGCATTTTCTTACTGATTTATATCCAACAATTTTCAATTCGTACCACCTGTTAGTCTGTTACCAAATTTAAACAGTTTGAAGGTTCAAAAGGCAGGATGTTTGATCGGAATGTCTGAAAATACAGCTTAATAACAAAATTTGGGAGCTCTTGTAACCAAAATCACTAAAATTAACCCGTTTGTGATGCTAACAATCAGCAAGTACGAGAATTTAAATTCAATCAACGGGAAAAATATATTATAATATAGGAAATGGGAATCCAAACCTCTCCTCTTCTGTTTAGAGTTAGAGTCAGGAAGTGGCTTGTGAGTGGTAAACCACTGAGTATCCAATTTCTCAATGCCTTTGGCTTCAAAGCTTAATCTGTTCACTAACAACGAACACTCACCAGGAGGATTTCGGATCTCAATTGTAATGGTAACAGGATCACCAGGCCTGTATACTTTCTTATCAGCCTCTAACTTCAATGAAGGCTGAACATGCGAAGCCTCAGGTACGGAATCGTACTTAGTATCTCGTTTTCCGATTCCGAACAAGGAGGTTAGGGTTCTTGGAGCTTTCTGGGGTGGCATTGCCTTAGAAACTTATAGATCGATCTCGAAATTAACCCCTAAAAATGAATACACTGATTGATTGATTGGAGCTAATTACAAGTGTTGTAAATTGTAATGATCAAATCGCAGTGTAACCAACGATTTGGTCTCAACAGGAGGCAGATGAGAGAAGAATCCAGTTGTGGAATCAGTTACTGGTGTCGGTGATGGGTCAACATCACGATGGAGGGATCTACAAGGAAAACTAAGGTGCTTGGGTAGGAATTATTTATTGGGTTTATCTATATTTCATATTTCTGAGCTTAGAGCCAAGGGGTTGGGGTGAACACAGTCCGGAAATTGAACCGAACTAAACCGAAACCGAAAATAATAAATTTTTAAAACCTTAAAAAGCTGATTACATGTTTTCGGTTTTTGTTCGGTTCGGTTATTTTAACCCAAATGTCCATCCTATCCGAGGACCGAACCGAAACCGATAAAACCACAATTGAAAATGATGAATTTTCAAAGCGGGAACCGAACCGATTACACGTTTTTTGTTTCGATTGGTTTTCGATTTAGTTCGATTTTTTCGGTCCAAATACTCACCCGTACGACTGGCGCCAAAAGTTTGATGTCATGACATCCCAAGCGAGTTAAGTTATTCAACTGGTTGTGAAATGGAGTTTTAGTGTGTATTATGACTAAATGCATTTTGGTGGGCCTAAAATGGTGTAATAACCTAGGTCATAACTCATAAGTGAACCAGTATTTTGATTTGTAATTGTAAATATGAAAAGGAGAATGTTGGGTATCATTGAGGTGTGACTTAGGTGTTCTTAGACTAAAGCCACCATACCCAATGCTCTTAATAGCTTATCTTTACTTGCTTATTTAGCAGGTTTACCTTACACAACCCATTTTGACCTTTTGCCATCTCTAAATACCCGGTTATAACTGAAAAACAATACGAACTTGCCCACAAACCCAAGGTCCCGTCGAATTTTAAAATACTATTTTTTGTCAAATAAAAGTAAGATATCCAAATGTCGTCCATCATGTAGCAATTACTATTGAAATAAGTTCATCCATATTTAACAGTAATTTTCATATGAAATATACATATACAGAATAGACAAATATTGAATGAGTGTATACTTAAAACAGATCCATAATAAAATGTAAAAAGCACAAATGTTGTATAAGTACAAGATACTGTTTCACATCTATGCATTAAATGACTTGCCACAACCACATGTTTGTGTCGCATTTGGGTTTTTGAATGAAAAACCTCCACCGATTAGTGCATCACTGAAGTCAAGTTGCATCCCGAATATGAAAAGAAGGCTCTTTGGATCACAAACTAAACACAAATGTAAAGAAAATTAGCATCAGTAATGTTACTTTTTTTCTTTAAAAGTAATATAATAGCAAAATTTAAAAGAATATAGAATCATACCAATAATAAAACCATTGTATTCCATAACCGTATCATCTGGTCTCGTGTTTTCCTTGCTTTCAAACTCCATGGTGTAAGACATGCCCGAGCATCCACCTTGCTTAACACCAATTCTCAAGCATAAATCTTCCTTTTTCTCAGATCTCATTTTATTTAAATGATTTAAAGCATTGTCTGTTACTCCAATTGCAGGTGCAGCTACAAGATGCAACATCACACAGATTTTAAATATTCATTGTCTATGTAAATCATTTCAGAACACCTGAAGATTATTACTCATTTAACTTGTAAAATATGTACAGAAAAGTATATTAAACATAAGAATGTGTTATTTATAGTGGTGTACTAAAGTTTCAAGGTAAATTTCCCATTTTCAATCCAAATTTCGGCAATAACAGGTGTACTACTGCCAAGGTAAATTTCTACCTAAACTTCCTACCGAACCCACCACGATTTTTTTTCATTTTAACCAAACCCGATTAATCTTTTCAAACCCTAAAACAAATTAAGTAAATATAACCCTAGTAATTTGAAATTTACCCAAACAAGGTACACCAAATTCAATCCCCTGTTACGATTAAGCAGTAAAATCGTCAATAGATGATTTGAACATTATAAACATTTACTACAAAAAGCACAGATTGAAACATCAGATGGTCAACTACCTTGTGTTGAAATTGCGCGAATTAATAAATTCTTTTGTCGAAGATGTAAATTAAGACGCGAAGGAGAAGATCGAGTGGAAAGCGAAGCTGATGGGATAAACGATGAAGAAGAGCTCGATGCCTTCGGTAGGCGGCAAATAGAGGGGCAGTACATCGTGGAAGAAAACGCCATTGAAATTGAAGAAAGGGAACTCTTGGATGTGAATTTAATAAGTACGCGAGTTATGCACGCCACAATTAAAATTCTTCAACTTAATTGTGCCCGCTTGTTTTACACGTGGTAGAATTGGACCAAATCGCTTAGGTCTGTGGGCGATGTAATAACCGAATCGAGAATATGATTATGACGACCGCAGCCATCAGAACTGAACCGAGAACCATGAATGTTTCTTCAACTTTTTTCGTTTTTTCCTCGATTTTGGACTGAATCGAACCTTTTGGCATGATGACTGATTTTGCATGGAAACTAGAACACAGACCGAACCAAACCGATATGGCTCAGTTCAGTCCGATTCCGCAGTTCTCAGTTCAGTTTGCACATGCCTTGCTACAAGCTTTGTTTTAGACAACAAACAAGAAGTTTAGTTTGCACATGCTTTGCTACAAGCTTGTTTTACACAACAACCAACAAGTTCAGTTTGCACATGCCTTTTGCACATGCCTTGCTACAAGCTTGTTTTACACAACAAATATACTTGACACATAATAATCATTTAATGTGTTTGATGTTATATACTGTGTCAAATCATTCTTGATGCTTATAAAGTTATAAATCACAACATACCATTTGTAAAAATGGTTAAGAAGTAAGCAATCCACATTATCCGGGTTCGTTTTAGTTTCTTAATCTAGAAAACTACCCGAAGTGCCAGGAAATAAAACAATAAAATACATTTCAAAATATTCTTATTTCAAAAATCAAAAATTGCCAATGAACTAAAAGAGAAATCCTAACATTCTTTTTTGGAATCATAGCTTGAGTTCAAACTCATTTTGCTCGGTGTTAGAATCTCATTTTACCGAAGATCTCTCTAGAAACAGTCTCTCTACAATTATACTATGTAGGCTTCCATAATGGAGTAAAGACACGATAAAGTCCACCTTAGTAATCCAGTTGTATTTCTGGGATTATTATTAGTAGATAGATGTCAACAAATCTTTTGCACAGAAGGGAAAAAGAATATGTTTTAAGGCAATTGTCGACAACATCCTTAACGTTTTGTACGGTTCTCACATGAATCTGAATTTGATTTATGATTAGCATGACTTCCATTTTCACCATCCTCAGAATCAGTCTCCAAATGGTCAAAGAAACCATCCAAATACCATTGACATTTTTCAGTCAACACACCATTTGCGCGACATTTTTGATCTGTTATCATTTCTGGTGATAATCCCCATTCTTGCATTTCTTCATCAGAGTGGTGAACAGCTAGACTGTAGTCACCACCAACACCTAACTGCATTACTCGAAATTCACAGTTATTAAAATTGTTTAGATATTCAAATTGTTCAGCTGTCCATTTGAACCATTTCATGAGAAACACCCGTGAAGCGAGCCCATGTGAAACGATTATGATATTTAAATCATCGGTTGGGTCGCAATGAAGCCTAGTGTCGATATCTCTCCATAAAGACTCAAGAAAGCCTGAAATTTGAAACCATTGTTAAAAAAATTTATGGAGGTGTTTACATTTGCATGTTGAAAATGGTTATTTATAATCAAATTCAATATTTGGACTTTGGATACACAAATTCTACTTCTAATTCAAATAATTAGTTTCACAATGGCAGTAACTAAACTGATTGTAAAATTGTGCAAAATTGCTTATTTACCCCTTCTATTAACCTAATTTAGCGTAAATTTACTCACATTTCACAACACATCTCTACTCTTTTTTTTTTTTTTTTTTCTTTCAAAAATGTACCTTTTGGTCACTTCAAATTTAATGTGGTAAAATGATTATGATTCTCTGGTTACTAGTGATCAAATATTTTTGTTGATACAAAGATTACTAGTTTACTCTTACAGGTAATTTTAACATCACAAAAATCACTTCAAACACCATAATATAGAGCAAAATATACAACATATTAAAGCAATAATTATGATGTTTGATGTGAATTATGTTAAAATCAACTCATTATCCGCTTCTGCTTACAAGTAAAATTATTTGTTTGGAGAGAAGAAAATGCTTACTGGAAACACGATCGAAGACATCTGCAGCAGACTCACCCTCAGGAAATCGATAAAAGAATCTGCCAAATCTCTCTCTAGTTTCCTTAATAATCTTCATCCTCTCGGTGATCTGAAAATTCCCAAAATCCTGTTCCCTAATTCTACATTCCTCTTTAACCCCAATCACTCTCTTTTTAGGAAACGATCTCCCAATCTCCCTCAAAGTTGACCTAGTTCGTTCATAAGGCGACACATAAAAGCAAGCCTTCCAGTTATTTAACTTGCCGGAATTGGAAATTACATCCCGGATCTGACTTCCGGCGAGTTTCGCCTGTTGTACGCCATCGTTGGTGAGTGGGATCTTGTAATCGGGTGTGGTGCTGTAGGCTGATCCATCTATATTCCCTGCACTCTCGCCGTGACGAACCAATATTATTCTCTTCGGAAGGAATTTTTGCTGCTCAGGAACGCTATTATTGATCATTTTTTGTTTGTTTTCTTCCGTGAGTGGGATGTGAAATTGATTTCAAAATTGTGAATATCGTTGATCGGAGTGTTAACAAATATATGAATATAGAAATGAAGATAACGATTGAGTTAGCGTGATCGAGTAGGGTTGTCAAAAGGGTGGGAATGGGAATAGCTGGTAGTCGTGGAACGTGTTGTAAACATTGTTCTTGACCGGGGAACTTTTTGCAAAAAAGCCATTCTTATCGGCGGGCATATACTTTTTACACTTCACACGGTAACACGGCTGTCGGGTTTAGATCATTATACCATGGAACCAAACATAGGTTAGGGAGTCTAGACAACTCGTGAGTTACTCGATACCCATTTGAAGAAAATAATCGGAATCGAATCGTTGTGAACCAAGTCGAGCTTGAGCTACTCGAGTAGGGGTTCGAGCCGAGTTCTACTTCCAAAATACACACGCTCGTGATTTATTTAATTATTCTTTTACCCTTTTCTGTATATATAAGTACCTTTTTACCATTTTTCATATACTTCCTCCGATTCAAAATAGGTGACACACTTTGAGTTTCACGGTTTTTGAGCCAAAAGATTATAATGGTAGTTAAATTAGATTAATTGCATTGTTAGTGGACAATGAGTCCCACACCTTTTGAATAAAGTGGGATTAAAGATGTTTAAAAGTAAAAGTAGGGGTAAATGAGTCATTTCATTTTGTTAAAGTAGATAGTTAGTGGGTGTGGTCCTACTATTTTTTGTCAAATAAGATAATTTTTCAAAGTGTCACTTATTTTGAATCACCTCAAAAAGGAAAGTATGTCACTTATTTTGAATCGGAGTAAGTACATATTTACAACAAAAAAGTGCATTTTTAAAAAATAATTTTTTTTTTCGAGCCAAAGCGAGTCGAGCTCAAAAGTATCGATACTTTCACCGAGTCGAGTTCGAGCTTAAAAATAAAAGCTCGTAGAGTATCGATTTTGAATTTTAGTAGGCAAGTCGAGCTCAAGCTTGGCAGTACTCGGCGCGATTCGTTTACACCCCAATAGGGCCGACATTAATAGGCCGACATGAACCAATATGACTATGGACTCTTTTTTTTTTTTCTTTTCTTTTAAGAGTGTTCCCAGATGTTTTAAAATCCAGATTATAAATTGAACTAGTTGATACTCTAAAACTAGTCGAATCGGTTCAACCAGATGAATTACAATATTATCGAGTATTTGTATTAAATAGTTATTTAAAAAGTACATTACACAAAAAAGAAAACCTAAAAAATACAAAACAAATATTATAACATATTCAAAAAATTATACAAATTATTTTTTTTAACAAAATTCAACAACTTCGATGAACAGAGGAGAGTGCAATCTAGAGATAGTTCAATACTAGGTGTTCCAATAACCCCAAGTTGGGTGTTCGAAAAGATCTAATATCAAACGGGTTACTGAAATTGATGCAATAAAAATGGAGACAAATACCCCAAATGGATATCTATACAAGCTAATTTTGATTCTACAGGATTTATCGATAATTTCATAGTAAAAACGATATTTTACCAAAAACATCATCTCTAGTTTTGAAACAATTCGATCATATACGCAGGAGATATATTTTCTAGCACAAGCAAGCTTAATATATAAAAGAAAGAAAGAGAGTAGATTAGTTGAATGTAATTGGGTTCATGGATGCTTGTATCTCTTCTAGTGTTCTCCCCTTGGTCTCTGGTACTAGTTTTGCAACGAATAAAACAGTTAAGCAGCATACGCTTGCAAACATGAAAAATGTCCCTGTGATGGAAATCATAAATTATCAACTCCATATGTAACCAACTCAGCATGTGGGTGTGTGAGAGAGAGAACCTTCAGTGCTCCACAACATGAGGAAGTTAAAAGCATACGAAACGACCCAAGAACCAAACCAGTTAACTACAGTCACAAGGCTTCCAGCTGCACCCTTAATATTGATAGGAAAGATCTGAAGCAAGATAATTGTTAGAGCAAATCACAGATCAACTTAGTACTGATGCTGCAGTTGGTAATAATTATGTTTATTACTGATGGGGCAGAAACATTTACTACTGATGAAGTTGATGCTGGTGTTCTCTATAACTTAGTTACTACTGATCATACAAAGATTGAAGATACTACTGATCATTGTAGTTACTACTGACGTTGGTTTCTGGACTTACTACTGATCACCAAGTTTACTACTGATGTTACTTATTTACTACTGGTGATTGGTTTTACTACTGATACGCGTTTATGGAACATATCAAGTCCGAGATCTTCGCAGAGATAGTTATAGAATGTAAATCAATGTATATCGTTTATAATTAGATGTATATCGTATCCTAGAATAACTAGGGTAAATAGTTTAGCTTCAAGGACTATTATATATAGTTCCTTACGAATTGTAAACGTACGTGTGTATTGTTAACTTAATAATATACATTGAAGCTTTTTGTAAAACTGTGTTCTTAATATTTCTCATATTGTTCATACAGTTCATCGTTCTTAATTATTGATATAGTGTTGATCCGCTGCAACTTCTATCATCAAATAGATCTAAGGTGTTTATTAACTTGTTTATAGTTAATCGATCCTGACAAGTGGTATCAGAGCTTATTGGTTCTAGATCTACTAATTGTTAAGAACAACAAAAAGTTTTAATCTTTAAAACACACACATTATTAATCATGACTGATAATAATGAAAGCACTCAGGCCAACAAAATTCCTATACTCACACCCAATAACTTTGGGATGTGGAAGAATCGTATTAAGCAATACATGCTTATTACAGATTATTCCATGTGGGAAGTCGTTTGTGAAGGAAACAAAACTGGTCAACTTCAAGCAAGTAGCTCTGCAACTGAGGCAGACAAACTTAAATGTGAGAAGGAGAAGAAAGATAAAGGCATTGAACTCAAAACTCTAAGCACTCTCTTACTGGCCATTCCTAATGATTATCAACATCTCTTTGTTGAATATGATGATGCAAAAATACTGTGGGAAGCACTGGAGAAGAGATTCGTTGGGACAAAGAGCACCAAGAGGAATATGAAGTCTGTTCTCAAACAAGACTTTGAAAATTTCAAAGGAAAGCCCAATGAAACACTCACTCAAGTGTTTGACAGATTCAACAAACTAATTGGTGAACTCAACCAAGTTGGTGTAAAGATGGATCAAGAGGATGTCAACATGAAGTTTCTAAGGTCTCTTAGTGAAGAATGGGCCATGTACACAGTGGTGTACAGACAAAGAGATGCTTTAGAAGAAAAGGAGTTAGATGAACTCTATAATGATCTCAGAGTGTTTGAAACTGAGGTAAATCACAAAAACCCTTCTATTTCTTCTAACAATGCTGCTTTTGTGTCTAGTACAGGTCAAGGACAGGAAACCTCCGCAGGAAAGGCTGCAGATTCTGAGGATACTGCAAGAGAATCCTTCTTCACTAGTCATGTGCATACTGCATTGATTAGTGATGACTTGGAACAACTGAATCCAGATGATCTTGAGGAGATGGATCTTAAATGGCAGATGGCTATGCTGAGCCTAAGGACCAAAAGATTCCTAAAAAGAACTGGAAGGACAAGCCTCAATTTCAACAAAGGTGACAAAGCAGGATTTGACAAAACTAAAGTCAAATGTTACAACTGTAACAACCTTGGTCACTTTGCAAAAGAATGTCCTCATCCAGACAAAAGATCAAAATCAACTGCTCTTGTGTCACAACAAGGACAAGGATATGACTGGAGCTTCCAAGCAGAAGAGCATGCTCAAAATCAAGCTCTCATGGCCTTTACTGACAACAAAACTGAGGTAAAATCTAAACCTTGTACTCCTGAATGTGCTAAAATTATTAAAAATCTAGAAAAAGAAAACAATAAATTAAATGAAGATTTAGCAAAAGCAATCAGAAGAAATTATGAGTTTGATGGGGTGATTGCTGATCAAGAACATCAAATAAAGGTGTACAAGATGATTGATCAACGGATCAAGGAAGAATTGCTTCAAGCTGTGGATGAGAAAGAGTTTTATGAAACAAAAAATAATGAACTTACAAGTAAAATAGAAGAATGTCAACTTGAAATTGAACAAAATAAATTAACAATTAAAAAGTTTGAAAGAAGCACTAAAATTCTTGATGAATTAACTAATAATCAAACTACAGAAAAGGTTGTTCATGGGGTGGGATATCATGCTGTACCACCTCCATATAAAATCATTCCACCTCTTAAAAACAGTTCAGAAAGAATCATTAATGAATTAAAAACTGAAAATCAAACTGAATCATCTAATGAAACATCTGAATCAAATAATTCTTCTGATGATGAACAATCAATTGAATTTACTATATCTCAAAGTGAATCACCAAAATCAATTGATACAAGTTTTCACACAGCTCAAAGTCCAAATGAATCTCCCAAATATAATGCAGATAATGTACCAAAAATTTTAACAAGGGGGAATGAAAGAAATAAAACACAACTCTTAGACCAAAGAATACCTGAAGGTGCTAAAAATAAGAAACTAAGATGTGTTATATGCAATAAAATGAACCATTTAGCAAAGGATTGTCACTACAATCCAATAAACTGCAAAGAGTTAAAAGAATTTAAAGTTCTTAAAGAAAATGCTAAAACTCAAAAGTTAAAAGTTACTACTGGTCATTCAGTAGTAAATAAAATTAAAAATCCAATTGTTGAAAATCCAAGATTTGGAAGAAGTAAAACAAGGTTTGTTCAAAACAGAAGAGCTGGAAGCCCAAAGTACAGCAATTACTTCAAGAATAATGGAAAATCCAATCAAAATAAACAATATTTTAAATTTTCCAACACCAGTAGAAACTCTAACAAATTTACTACTGGTGTTAACCCTAATTATAATGCTGTATGGTACCAGTACAAGAATACTACTGGTAATAACCCTAATTTCAAAAATACTACTGCTCCCAAAACAAATTTCAAAAACACTACTGGTGTTAACCCTAAAAACACTACTGGTCATTCTAAACATGATAAGTACCCAAATACTACTGGTTCATCAGTAGTAAAGTATTCAAAAGCTAAAAACAATGGGTATAAACCAAGATCAGTAGGAAATTTTCACACCAGTAATAACTACAAAAGGACAGTAGTAAAACAAAATACCAGTAATAAACAAGTATGGGTACCAAAAGTCTTTAAAGTTAAATCCCCAAAAGCTCATTTCTCAAAGGATGAACCCAAGACATATAAAGCTTGGGTTCCCAAACTTAACTAATCCTTTACTCTCTTGTGCAGAGCATTCAGATCCCAGAAGAAGGTAGAACATGGCATATTGATAGTGGATGCTCAAGGCACATGACTGGAAATCTGCAAATTCTTAAAGATTTCAAGTCCTTTGATGGTGGATTTGTGGCTTTTGGTGAGAACCCAAAAGGAGGTAAGATCACAGGTAAAGGTACTGTTACTAATGGAAAAATTACCTTTGATAATGTATTTTATGTAGCTGAACTAAAATACAATCTTGTCAGTGTGTCTCAAGTTTGTGATAAAAAGAACAAGATTCTGTTCACAGACATTGAGTGCATCATTCTTTCTCCTGAGTTTATTTTAGATGAAAAATATGTTGTTTTAAGAACCCCAAGGAGAAACAATGTGTATTGCCTGGATATAGGGGGAGAACTCATTTCTACAAATGAGGTCAACTGTTTTATATCCAAGGCAAACACCACTGAATCAGAACTTTGGCATAGAAGGATGTGTCACACAAATTTTAAAAACATGAACAATTTAGTAAAAAGAAATCTGGTCAATGGACTACCTCAAAAACAATTCATGTGTGATCATCACTGTGTTGCATGCCTAAAAGGTAAACAACACAAGACTTCTCATAAGTCCAAAACTGTGAACTCTATTTCTGTTCCTTTACAGCTCTTACATATGGACCTTTTTGGACCTACAAATGTAATGAGTATTGGAAAGAAACAATATTGTCTTGTTATTACTGATGACTTTTCCAGATATACATGGGTTTTCTTTCTCAGGACAAAGGATGAAACAAGTGAACTCATAAAGAACTTAATTGTTAAACTGGAAAACACATCTGATCAAAAAGTGAAAGCCATAAGATGTGATAACGGCACAGAATTTAAAAATACTAACTTAATTAACTTTTGTGATCTTAAAGGTATTGACAGACAATACAGCTCACCTAGAACTCCACAACAAAATGGTGTAGCTGAAAGAAGGAATAGAACCATCATTGAAGCAGCAAGATCAATGCTTGCAGACTCAAAATTACCAATTACTTTTTGGGCAGAAGCCGTTAATACTGCTTGTTATGTTCAAAACAGAGTATTAATAGTGAAGCCACACTTTAAAACACCATATGAACTTTTCAATAAAAGAAAACCTTCTATAAGTTTCTTAAAATCATTTGGTTGTCCTTGTACTATTTTGATTACAAGAGAACAAATTGGTAAGTTTGACTGCAAAGCTGATGATGGAATCTTTGTGGGATACTCTACTCAAAGCAAATCATACAGAGTATTCAACAAAAGACTAAGGATAATTGAAGAAAGCATCAATGTATCCTTTAATGAAAATGTACCTAATGAACAAGGAAATGGTCCAGATTGGCTATTTGACATAGACAATCTAACCAAATCCTTTAATTTTAATATGAATTTCAATGCAGGTAATTCAAATTGTCTTAATCAAAAGGAAGGAACATCATCTGTTTATACTGGTCAAGAAAAGATGAGATACATAGTTGTTGATACTGCTCCCATAGTTAATACTGATGTCAGTAAGAACTCAAATATTGAAAGCAGTAGTAACTCTGAGAATGAGGTCAGTAGTAATTCAATTACTACTGGTACCAGTAATAGTACTGAAAATACTACTGGTCCCAACTATAACCTAGATTCTCAAGATACTACTGATACCAGTAACAACTTCAATACTTCTGATCTCAATGAAGTTGATAGCAGTAGTAACTCTGACCAAGATAATGATGAACCAAATACTAATGACAATGAAGGATCTCAAGAAGAACAACTACCTGAGGCAAATGAGTCCAACCTTGAAAATCAACTAGTGGTTGATAAAACTACAACAACAAGGACTCAAAAGAACCATCCTTTAGACCTTGTTCTAAGTGATGTTAACTCACCACTTCAAACAAGAAGCAAATTAAACAAAAGTTTAACTGCAAATATGTGTAATATAAGCTTAATTGCTAATGAATGTATGTATGAATGCTTTCTGTCTCAGGATGAACCAAAGAAGATCCAACAAGCAATGAAGGACTCAAACTGGATTGAGGCAATGCAAGAGGAACTCCTTCAATTTAAATTACAAGCTGTTTGGACACTTGTACCTCTACCCAAAGGAAAAAGAGCCATTGGAACAAGATGGATCTTTAGAAACAAGAAAGATGAAAGAGGGATAGTGATCAAGAATAAAGCCAGACTTGTAGCCCAAGGATACACTCAAGAAGAAGGTATAGACTATGATGAAGTGTATGCTCCTGTTGCCAGAATTGAAGCAATAAGAATATTCCTAGCATATGCTTCATTCAAAAGGTTTAAAGTCTATCAAATGGATGTGAAGAGTGCTTTCCTGTATGGGAAGATTGAAGAAGAAGTTTATGTTTGCCAACCTCCAGGATTTGAAGATCCAAAACATGGTGATTATGTGTTTAAATTGGATAAAGCTCTATATGGTCTACATCAGGCACCAAGAGCATGGTATGACACACTATCATCATACTTATTAAAGAACAATTTCAAAAGAGGAGCCATTGATAAAACATTGTTTACAAAGAAAGTCAAAGATGATATACTACTGGTACAAATCTATGTAGATGATATCATCTTTGGATCAACCAATGATTTATTATGCAAAGAATTTGAAGAGCTGATGCAGATTAAATTCAAGATGAGCTCCATGGGTCCAATGAACTTCTTCCTTGGACTCCAAGTCAGTCAAAGAACTGATGGTATTTTGATAAATCAATCAAAATATGTCAAAGACATCTTGGAAAAGTTTGACTTGAAAGACAGTAAAAGTGCTAGTACACCAATGGAAACACACAAACACCTACATCCTGATGTTGAGGGGGAGGATGTAGATGAACACTTATATAGATCAATGATAGGATCTTTGATGTACTTAACTGCATCAAGACCTGACATTATGTATAGTGTTTGTGTGTGTGCAAGATATCAAGCAAGACCCAAAGAACTACACTTGCAGGCTGTCAAAAGAATATTCAGATACTTGAAAGGCAAACCATCACTAGGTCTATGGTATCCACATGACTCACCCTTTGAACTAATAGCCTATACAGATAGTGACTATGGAGGTGAATGTCAAGATAGAAAGTCCACTACTGGTGGATGTCAATTCTTTGGATCAAGACTAGTGTCATGGCAATGTAAGAAGCAAACAAATGTATCAACATCTACTGCTGAAGCAGAATATGTAGCTGCATCTGCTTGCTGTGCTCAAGTACTATGGATTCAAAATCAACTTCTAGACTTTGGTATCTCTATCCTTAAAACTCCTATTTTTATTGATAATCAAAGTGCTATTAGTATTGTGAATAATCCAGTAAAACATTCAAAAACTAAACACATTGAAATAAGATTTCACTTTATAAGAGATTGTAATGAAAAGAAATTAATCAAAGTAGTTAAAATCCATACTGATGATCAATTAGCAGATCTTTTTACAAAAGCATTTGATGTAGGAAGATTCAACTTCTTGGTCAGTAGTATTGGAATGATTTTAATAACTTAAAATCTCACTTAAAATTATGTGTAAAGTTAGTGTTGTAAAATATTATTTTCTTAAGTGTTTTACTACTAGTATTGCTGTACTACTGGTGTGAAAGTGTATGCACAAAATACTACTGATAGTTCATTACTACTGGTGCATTTTAGGTTTACATGGATACTACTGGTAGGTCAGTACTACTGGTATTCACATATACTACTGGTCTTGTGTGGTAATGGTTACTACTGATGTCTATAATTACTACTGATGTCAAAATCCTTAGTCATTACTGATGTTAGTAGATACTACTGATGTTTTACTACTGATATCTTATTTACTACTGGTCTTTCATAAACACAATTACCAAACTAACCCCCATGAAAATAACCGTTATGTTATGATTCGAAGGCTATTTTCGTAGTTTTGCAGGTTTAATCGAAAGATATAAAAGGCGGCAGATGATTAATTTAGCATTATCTTCACTTCGATTCTCTAAACACCTTTCGATAAACCCTAGTTTACGATCAAAAACCCTTCATCTTTAACAAAATTCTTGCAAAATCTCAACAACAATGGCAACTTTACAAGCTCTCGATGTGCAAACCGATCTCAGATACTCAGAATTTCACAACATGGTTGCATTTTTAAAAAATCCCGACGGAACAAAAGATTTCCGTCCAATCGTAAAATTCTTGAGAAATTCGTATATACAGTTTGCCTTAACTGTAAAGCCGAAGGCATATCAACAGCACTTGGTGGATTTCTGGACCAATGCTGAGCGAACAGAAGGAACCACATCATCAATGATAAAATCGAAAGTAGATGGAAAGTACATCACTGTAACTGAACAATCAATCAGACATCATCTACAACTTCATGATGATTCAGGTATGTATACTCTTCCTAAGGAATACATTGCTGATACTTTAAATAAAATGGGGTATGAAGGCAGACTTAATATTGTAACTTTTCAAAAAGGCCTTCTATCCCCACAATGGAAATTTCTGGTTCATACCATTCAGCATTGTATTTCTCCTAAAAGAAGTACTTGGAATGAGTTTAACAAGGCAATAGCATCTGCTGTTGTATGTTTATGCACAGACCAAGTATTCAATTTTTCTAATATGATTTTTGATGGTATGTTGGGAAATCTTAGTTCTTCTAAATTTTTAATGTATCCCAGATTTCTACAACATATCATAAACTGTGAATTACAAAACTTGTCAACTCCTAAAAACATTTTTGTATTACCTGAGTTGAACAAGAAAGTTTTCTCAAATATGAGAAAACAATTTAAATTTTCAGGGAAGGAAACCCCTTTGTTTCCAAACATGATCAAAGATCAACCCAATATTGGAGAAGGTTCAACCATTGCTACAACCCAAGTTGAACCTCAACCCACTCCATCACCCCCAAATACAGCCCAAACACCACCCCATATAGCCACTCAATCACCAACTCAAACAGAAGTCCTGAATGTGTCCCAGGAACTTGATATAAATCTGCAGAGTGCTACTCTTCACTCTGTAGAAGACCTACCAGACAAAACCAAACATATATCTACAATCTATAAAAGAAAGAAATCTTTAAAGGACACCAGGGGACAAATCGGGTCACACCCCAGGCTCAAAGAGTTGTCCTCCAAGGAGGAGAGAGGACATGAGGGGAGGGCTTTCACTACTGATGCCCCAAAGGTGGGTGCACAGGACAGTGAAAACATCATTAGGACCCAAACCTCGGCAACTTTGAGTGATGACTCATTTGAGGAGTTACTCAAAGGACCCCGGTGCCAAGAAACCACAAGGGGGGGCATCTCTGCTTCTTCTAGGAAGAAGAGAATGTCTAAAAGACCCAATGACTCACCAAGCAGTGATGAGGGCAGATCTGTGGAATTGATGGAAAGGAAGGAAAACCTTAAAACCAATGTACCTGTTAGTAAGCCCGATGATCTTGCTAGATGGAGTGAGGGCAGTATTAAAATCCAACAATTGACGGCTAAAGTGGATTCCTTGGAATCCACTGTACAAGATTGTCTTTATTACCAAACAAATCAAGGAAAAACTATGGCTGCTATGAAAAGAAATGTCAATATCATCAACAAAAGAATGAGACAATATGAACTTAGGCTTCATCAACAATCAAAGCTTATCAGAAAATTGAAAAAGAGGATTGATGATAGTGAGGCTCCTCCAGTTGAGCTCACTAAGGGGGAGAAGGATAACATACAGACAATGATTGATGAATCCATTGCAGCAGCAGCTTCCTCCCTCTTGAATTTAAAAGAAACAGAAGTTGATGAAGGCCCAGAGATGATGATTACAGAAGAAGAGCCAATTACTACTGCTCCTACTAAAAAACAAGCTGAAAAAGACATACCAGTAGTAACTCCTACTACTGATATAACAGCAGTAGTAAATGAAGAAAAGGCAGCAAACACTACTGATGACCTATCAGTAGTAATCTCTGAAGACATACCAGTAGTAACTACCTTAGTTACTACTGATGACATTATTGAGCTGCCACCACTACTAGAGCCTACAGTGATACTTCCACCATCTCCAAAAAGAACAACAACAACACAAATGGTGGTAAAAGATATTGATGATGATATCAACTGGTTAGAAGTTGATGAATGCTCCCTGCCTCCACATCCTAAAATACTTCCCATATCTCAGATACACTACTATGGTCCCAAATTTGTTATTGAATCTGAACCAAATATGAAGAAAGACAATTACATAGGAAAGGGAAAAGAAGTTGCTGATGAAGACCAACCCAACAGAGCACAAGGTCATGAAATTGTCAACAAAATCAATTATGCCAAATCAGCCAAACAGGATAGGTGGAAGGTAAAGAGAGCAAAATATTTAAAGAAGGTTGAAGTCTCTCTAGCAAATGAAAACAAAAGATTAGCAGAAAGGGCTAGAATATTGAGACAACCTTTCACAGAAATCAAATTGGCAGATATAGCAGATATATCAAAACTGCCACAATTTCAACAGAAGATCAAATCTAAACAAGTTGCTGAAACAAGAAAGGAATTACAAAGAAGAGAACTGAAAAAATTTAGGCAACTTGAACATGAAACAATAGAACTTCTTGAAGCACAAGTACAAGAATGCAAAGAGCAAAAGGCTGATATGCCAGAACAATTTGCAGAGAAAAAGAAAGAAATGATCACATTCTTAAAATCAAAAGGGTATAACACAAAGGCATTTGGAAGAATGAAGCTGATCAATTTAATTGAAAAGTACTGTGTAGAGAAGAAGAAGGATCTTACTGAGCAAGATAGTAATGAGAAGTACACCACTAAACTTGAACAGATAGACTCCAAAGAAATGAAAGAAAGAAAAACAATATCTGGAGAATCATCTGGTGTATCCTCTCAAACATCAAAGAAAAGAAAGACAATTGCTTCAGAACTTGATCAACCAAATAAAAAATTACAAATGGTTCAAGTTCATGATCTCCCCATTGCTCCCTTACAAAATAATCCAATCATCAACTGGAGGTACATAGATGATATGATTGAGATTATAAGAGAAGATAAGGTCACTCAAAGATTCAGAGCTTGGAAACCTTTGGTCATGTCCCTAACCAGAAGTGACATTATTAAGATGTTGATCATTGGTAAACCAAGAATGACTAAGAAGAACTGGAAGAATTCAGCTGCAGGTTATCTTACTGAAATGATTGATGCTGCTTTCTATCCAGAAAATTATCCAGAGAAGTACACAGATTCAGAAAATGTTCAAGCTTGGAATGTGCTACCAACTGTCAACATGTACTTCTTTGAATATACAAGTAAGAAATGTGACTTATTCCTCTATGAGAAAGAGTATCCTCATTCTGAGAAGACTCTCTATCAACTATGGTGCATGAATTTTATTAAACCACATGATGCTGTGATGCTCCAAAACAAATTGAATGAATTTGTTAAAAGAATCAGCAAATATATCATTGCACAAAGGAATAAAAGGAACCAACAGACTTTAGAAGGTGATAAGAAAAGAGCAAAGTTGTTGGAAGAAAAGAAAAAGAAGAAGTAAATAAGAAACTTGATTGATTAAAGGATAATCAATAAGTTTAGGGGGAGATTGTTAGAGCAAATCACAGATCAACTTAGTACTGATGCTGCAGTTGGTAATAATTATGTTTATTACTGATGGGGCAGAAACATTTACTACTGATGAAGTTGATGCTGGTGTTCTCTATAACTTAGTTACTACTGATCATACAAAGATTGAAGATACTACTGATCATTGTAGTTACTACTGACGTTGGTTTCTGGACTTACTACTGATCACCAAGTTTACTACTGATGTTACTTATTTACTACTGGTGATTGGTTTTACTACTGATACGCGTTTATGGAACATATCAAGTCCGAGATCTTCGCAGAGATAGTTATAGAATGTAAATCAATGTATATCGTTTATAATTAGATGTATATCGTATCCTAGAATAACTAGGGTAAATAGTTTAGCTTCAAGGACTATTATATATAGTTCCTTACGAATTGTAAACGTACGTGTGTATTGTTAACTTAATAATATACATTGAAGCTTTTTGTAAAACTGTGTTCTTAATATTTCTCATATTGTTCATACAGTTCATCGTTCTTAATTATTGATATAGTGTTGATCCGCTGCAACTTCTATCATCAAATAGATCTAAGGTGTTTATTAACTTGTTTATAGTTAATCGATCCTGACAATAATTTAATCAGATGTTATATAAAGAACTACAACAGTTATCATTTGCAATTATTTTATGCACATATAAATCTTAATGTCATTAATGAATGTCATACCTCAGACATAATGACCCATGGAATCCCTCCCATGCCCAACGAAAAAGATCCCGAAAATACCTGCTTAAAATGGACATATTATGATTAATACTCGTGCAAAGCAGCAGATAATTATATTGTTTCATTTTCAGTTTTAAGTGTGTAAATTAAATATGTAGTTGTTGATCGGTTCGGGTTACACGTTTTTCGTAGTCAAAATTGCATTACCAATACCCCAACAAGTGCTAAAACGGGGCTTATTCCCTTATTCTCTTCAAGATCCTGCAGTCACAGATTAGATTTTTCTATGGCGGTTAATTAAAATCCAAAATTCTATATCAACAAAGAAACAAAAAACAAACCTGTAGCAGGAATGATATCCCCGTGAGAAAACAACCCAAACATGTTCCAGCAGCAGAAACCTAAACACAAACAAGTTATCAGCATATTTATTTAACGTAAAGTAAAACTTAAGAAATTATACAAAAATACCATCAATAGTGGCCGTCTTCCAGAAACATCCATCAAAAGTACACCTAATAAGGTAAATGGAACCTGCACCCAATAATTATAGAATTTTTTTTGCAAAAATTAAAGATAGGGCGCTTGTATAACCTGAACGGTAACCATTGCTATCGATCCAATTCTACTTGAAAAACCTGTAAATAATAAATAACATCATTATATAGACATTTTTTTAAAGCTTAAAATCATGTATTACTTTAGAGTTGATACTAAAAAACCAATGTTGATCAGTGACTTACAACTTATAATAATCTAACAACACCATTTTCCTCTCTTCTGTATTCTCTATTTTGCGGGTGCCATCTTTCGTATCAAGAAAATAGGACCCACAATCATATCTTCATAAAATCTCAAAACAAAACAAAACTGTTAAATGGTCCCAACAAAGTTAGATTTAATTAAAAAATTACCAGCAGAACTAAAGATGGAATTGACATAAAATGCAATGGCATTCACACCTCCAAATTGCTGCAATACCATAAGTCCAACTCCAACCTATAACACAATTATCACTATATAATTTAACGCCATAAAATCTAGAGCGTCTTTTCATATTAGTGTGTCAAACATAATTACATAATATTAGTTTAATTATACACCGATATTTTGAATAAAATGATCTTGGAGGTTTTATAAATTAAAAATACAGTTAGGAAAACTTTTGTCCCCTTTGACCCCGATAACCAATATTTTCGTGTTTGATCATTTAGAGACAAGAGACGGGGCCCAATTTTTTTATATGTAAATGGGTTAAAATCGCTAACTCTGAAAAATTTGATATGTTGAAGAATATAATAATAAGTGAGAAGACTCACAATTAGAGATTTAGTATACTGTGGTTGGAATAAATCAAAGATTCTAGCTTCTGACAGCTGATCAAGTGTTTCTGTATAATCCTGTAGAGATGGGATGACAGTTGGATTTCTATAAAAAAGCGTAATCGTAATAGATAATAAAGAACTAACTCAATTTCAAAAGTCATTATCTTTTCCAAATTCTATTGATTGTAATATTATATAAAAAAAATTGCAGTTTCAGATTCTATTGATTATTATATTGTAGAAAGTGTGGTGAAATGAATTAGGTGAAGAATACGTTACTCTGATTTCAGCTGCTTCTTCTGATATTTCTGCTTTCTCTCCCCTCAGTCGTTGTAGAGCTGACTCACACTCTTTCCACCGACCTATCTTTGCCTGAATAACATTTGGTCTTAGATTTATTTTATTATACCATGAAAATGCTATCAGCAGCAAAACTTAAAGATTTATATAATTAATAATAAATTGGTATGCGTAATTGTGAATGGTGAATAATCTAGCAGATGAATTTTTGAAATTCCATACAGGAACATAATAATGATACAAGTACAAATGTAACTGACCAGCCATCTAGGAGATTCAGGAATGAACAACAGGCCTATAACCTGTAGTAGACATGGAATGCTTCCTGAAACCACATGCAAATTATTAATGGTACATGTTTCAACCCAGTTTACTTATGAATGGGTCGATTCAGGTCAAATAGTAAAATAAAGTAACTAATTACTGAAATAATGGAATCGGATATTTTGACCTATTACCCACCTTGCCCATTCTTCCATGAATCAAAATAACCAATTTAATTAAAATCTCTTCATGATTAGGAGAAATCATTAGGGTTCAACAGTACCAATAAAAGCTAGTGTGCGCCACGATATAAAAGTTCCACTTAGCCACATTACAGATACTCCAATACATATCATCAGCTGTAAATAGTGCTCATGCAATCAGATATTAATTTGAACAACTTATAAGGATGAAGGCCTTCTCGAAAATTTAAACAATGTTCCGTTTGTTATTTACCTGATTAACAGTGGTAAATGCTCCGCGAAGGTTTTGAGGTGTTATTTCTGCTATGTAAACTGGGACCTATTTCGTTATTTCAAGCTTTTTGAGTGTCAAAGAATTAAATAAATTAGTGTAAGAGAATGAAGTATATTTGTTGCAACTACCACATATGAGAGAACCCCAATTCCATATCCTATTGATAGTCTTCCAGCATCCAACAACCAAGAAACCTATTACCAAATAGGTTGGGTAATTGATCACAACAAGTAACTTTTTATGTGCGGGTCAAAACGGTTTGGGCCAGCCCATTAACAATGTCTAATCCTTTCTTTAATTTTGTGAATATAATCTAACATACTATATTATTAAGGAATAAGATAATTTGTCTTAAATAGAACAATGGAGAGCATTCTTACACATTTGACCCGTTGTTTTTGGCTGCTTTTTAATATTTTATCAGCCTAACCGGTTATATACTAATGCAACCCGACTAACCGTTCTATAAACTATATACCTAATACTAATATTAAAATTAATACTAAAAAGATGAGAGGGAGGAGAATTGCCTTTGAATACGAAATTGCTAACCACCCGAACAAACAGAACATTTCAGAAATTCCCATGGTCTGCAATCAAGCATAATAGTGAGAGAATTCAAGAACAAGAAAATAAAACCTAAATACTTTATCCAAACCACTGGTAAATATAATTTACCCATTTTCTTCCAATCTGATCGGCTATTTTCCCACTCATAACTGCACCCACCATTGCTCCAATCGTCAATATTGAACCAAAAACAGAATACTGCAAGTTACAGTAAAAAAATGGAACACAAGCCAAAAAATTTATAAAAAAAAAAACATTACAGCCAGCAGTTTTGAAATGTTACGTGAAAATAATATTGCACATCAGTGCTGAAAAACTTGATTTTGCATGTATTTAATAGAATATTATTATAACTTTGAAATAGTTATGGAATATAATTTCACTCAAATAATGAATGTGCTACAGCTAAATATGAAATTACCTCTTCCAAGGACATCTCCAGGTCAGCCATGATTCAAGTTTGAGCCGGAGATGAAAACCCAACCTGAGTATCAATCATTTATTAGGGCTCATTAAAAATTACACAAAAGTGTGACTTCTATTAGGATTAGCAGAGTCTAATTAAGGAGTAGAACATATTCAAAAATGAAAAATTAGCATGAAATATTTTATTTAATTGACATGTGTCATGTTTGATAGCAATTAAAGCGTTATCTGTCGATGAGGAGTAATTAGAGACTGTTATTTTCATATGGTTAACATTGTGAAATCTGAAATCAAAGAACAGTACGTCAAAATCCAATCGCTGATTAGTGATTACAGCGTACCACTGAACTTATGTTATTTCCAGAGAATTGCAGATAGATAAATACAAAATCGATTATAGAGAAATTTACAGCAGAACCGAAAACGTAAGACCCAGAGACCGCCACCAAAGTGCTGAACACAACCACAGCTGTCGTCGGAGAAGGTGGGTAGTTTCTCTTCCGGCGCCGGCTACCGTCCATGGCGGTGGCCAATAAACTCTCCGAAGTAGTCGGACTTCCCATATCACTGTGTGTGAGAGAGATTTAGATAGAGAGAGAGAGAGAGATTGGTGAAGGAACGAGACAGTAATTCCAAGTGAATGTTGATGGCGCGCTGTCGGTCATCGGCGGAAAAAACAAAAACTAAATTTAAATATTTACCCCTCCAATTATAAAGACGGCCGGTTTTGGCCACTTTACTTTAAACGGTTTGATTTCTAACACTTTTGGTGAGAATTTGAGGATCGATGGATAATATGTTACCATGCACATCTATATCCCTTCATTTATACCTCCGACATGTTTGGGACCGCCTTTCAATAGTATTTATTAACTTGACTTCTGAAGAAGCTTTTTGATTTTGGTTTCTCGGAAGGAAATAAGTCAATAAGTATTTTTTAAAAGCTTATCCAAATACCGATCAGGCCCAAAGCTGACATATGGGAGGTAAATTGTAACCTCCGCATTATGTTTCATGTTCCCCCTTTGTTGGGATACCTGTAAAATAAGGATTATTATATACTTGTTTCTGTAATTGAAGCATACCATATCGAATCAGATTGAAACTGGATCAGATCGGACCGAAACCAGATTGGATCCTATTTTTTTATACATTTTTCATCCCGAATCACTTATAAATATCCTCCAGTTTTCCCCAATTCGGTTTTCAAACCGTTTATCCAAAGATACTCAAACCAAATCTCCATTTGTCAATTTCAAATCCGATCCGACTCGGTATGCTTCAATCCGGTTACGATTCAGTTCTAAACCGATTTTGAAAGCGGTCCGGATCAGAATCTGGTTTTGATGTACACCTCCCGCTTTTGTCAGACACATGTTATTTTCTCAAACACTTGTTCTGTCAACAAATTAGTTTTAATATTGTTTTATATAGTCATATGCTTGATAATAAATTAAAATATAATTTGGAATAGATATCGTAATCATAATGAGATAGAATAAAAGCAATGCAACCATGAAAGTGCAAAGAAAGTGTTAAGCTAAGAACAGCTCTCACAACATAGAAAAGCTTTAAAGTGTCTATTGTCTAATGGTAAATCTTACATACCATACAATGAGTTCATCCCCATCTACTTATACACTTTAAACTTTATTAACTCAACAAACTAACAACTGCACTAACATATGTAAAGAAGCTTATAACAATTGACACAATAAGTCCTTTTACTTTAGACAATGTTTTCAAGAGTCCTTGTATTGTTATTATTAAATCTCACCTGTAACAAAGAGGCACCAGGCTAGAAGAACCCTCTTGAACCACACAGTTTCCCATAAGTGAACCGGGCAGATATGGCATAATATTTTTCAAAATTATTTTTGCTTGATCTAAATTACACAACATACTAATTTCTTTTTAACAAATAAGAATGATCTCTATTGATAAAAATATCAAATTGCAGAAAAAAACTACACTCATAATAGTAGTACCCTATGCACACCAACTGTATTGAGCAATTTGAGTATACCATATGAGAAAGGTATTTTACCATCAGTTATCTTTAACTGGGTTCATGGATGCTTGTATTTCTTCTAGTGTACGGCCCTTGGTTTCTGGTACTAATTTTTTAACAAACAAAATAGTTAACCCGCATATTGTTGAAAACAAGAAAAACGTTCCTGGTGCCAGAAATAAACATCCATTAAATCTCATAGCCAAATCAGTGTGTGTATATGTGTGTGTGTGTGTGTGAGAGAGAGAGAGAGAGGACCTTGAGTGCTGCACTTCATGAGGAAGTTAAAAAAATATGTAACAACCCAAGAACCAAACCAGTTAACTACTGTCACAAAGCTGCCAGCTGAACTCTTAATATTAATAGGAAAGATCTGAAGCAAAATATGTGACAAGAAAATTTTATTAACAGCTGGAATTATCTTTTTGATTAGTTTTCTATTAAATCAATCTTAAACATACCTCTGACATGATGACCCATGGAATCCCTCCCATTCCCAGTGAAAAAGATCCCTTAAATACCTGCTACAAATAAATCGATAAAAAAAAAAAAAAAAAAAAAAAACTTAATTATAAAAAGCCATAATGGCTTTTTAAATACTCTTGAAAAGAAAGTTATTACCAGCACCCCAACAAGTGCCAATATGGGGCTTAGCGCCTTGTACTCTTCAAGGCCCTGAGGCAGCAAATTAATGTTTTCCATGATTAGAAATAAATCTTATATTAATTAACAATTGTAAATTGCATAAAAAGGTAATATAGTTTGGCCATATTTCTAAGGGAACAGTATTTCTCACCCTAAAAAGATCTTTCATTTAGGGTGTCTTGTTAGTTAACCGGTTTTCATGTGGAGTGAAAAGTCAACATGGTCAAAGCTCCCACATTATCATTTGGCCATGTAACCAGGTCAGATTCCCTAACTACAAAATTTTGAAAGTTATATATCAAAAACTTAAAAGTTGAATCCCTTTTAGAGTGAAAAAAACCTATATTTTCCTAAAACAGAAATATGACCAAACTATACTACCCTTTTATGCAATTTGTGCAATAAAAAACCTGTAGCAAGAATGACACTCCCGTGAGGAAACAACCTAAGCACGTTCCACCAGCAGAAACCTAAATAAGCAATTATAAGTTTCATTCATCAAAAAATTCATTTCTAGTTGTTTAATGTAAATTAAAACTTAAATTAACATTTCTTTATGAGAGTGTACATGAATAATGCATGAAAACAGGATGTGATTTGTACCATCAGTAGTAGTCGTCTACCTGACACATCCATTAATAATACACCTAATAAGGTAAGTGGAACCTGCACAACAAAATCCAATAATCAATTAATCATATAAAAATGCCAAAAATAAAATAAAATAATAATTAACAACTAATTGGCGGCAGTAAGAATAACCTGAACCACAACCAATGCTATTGTTCCTATACTACTTGAAATACCTGTAAGCAAACATAAGTACATAACACAGTTTCATAGACATACAATTTCATCCAAAAATCATGTGTTTTTTTACAGATCTACAATAATATTAATCTTTAATTAAAAATTATAATCTAAATATTATAAGGTTGCAACTTACAACTTAATCTAAAAGAGGGATCCTTACCAGCAGAAATAAAGATGGAATTGACATAAAATGCAATGGCATTCACACCTCCAAATTGCTGCAATACCATAAGTCCAACTCCAACCTAAAATACAGTTATCAGTTATCACTATGTGAACTTAATACATGAAAACTGAGTTACAGAAGGATATAAGTGGTTAAATCAAAGACTTACAGTGAGAGATTTGGCATATTTCAGTTGGAACAGATCAAAGATTTTAGTTTCAGACAGCTGATGAAGTGTTTCTGTATAATCCTGTACCACGAGATGAAGATCCCAAATTAATCATAACTTATAAAGTAGTAATAAATAAACTAACTCTAACTAAAAGTCAAAGTTAAAGTCAATTAGGTGAAGAAGATGTTACTCTAATTTCAGCTGCTTCTTTAGAGATTTTAGCATTCTCTCCCCTGAGTCGTTGTAGAGCTGACTCACAGTCTTCCCATCGACCACTTTTTGCCTAATTATCGTTCATTAAATAAATAAATAAATAAATCCGTTTTAAATTTAATATAATAGCAAACCAACACGACTACAAATGTTAGCAACAAACTGACCAGCCATCTAGGAGACTCGGGAATGAAGAAGAGACCTAAAATTTGTAGTAAACATGGAATGGTTCCTGAAAAGGCGTGATATAATAATTATTGTTTAAATAAAAATGTGTTGCAGAAATTATTTAAACTCAAAAGAAATTAACCAATAAGAGCTAGAGTGCGCCAATGAAGAACAATTCCAGCAAGCCACATTACAGACATTCCAATACTTATCATTAGCTGTAAAGTGTGGTGAATGCAGTCAGTTATTTCTCGGTTTTTAATCTCAAAGTGTCAAAAACAGTTTGTTTTTTTACCTGATTAACAGTGGTAAATGCTCCACGTAGGTTTTGAGGTGTTATTTCTGCTATGTAAACTGGGACCTGTTTCGTTATTTGAAGCTTTTTGAGTGTGAAAGAATTAAAATACATAAACAAACTAGTGTAACCAAATAAAGTATATTTACCACGTATGAGAGAATCCCAATTCCATATCCTATTGATAGTCTTCCAGCATCAAGCAACCAAGAAACCTGTTACAAAAACATTTAAGATAAATGAAATATGTGCTTCACATCATGAATATGTATGGAGAGAATATATATACACATATATATACATATATAAAATAACAGGGAGAAGAATTACCTCTGAATATAAAATTGCTAACCATCCCAATAAACACAATATGTCAGATAGTCCCATGGTCTGCATTTTAAATTAAATTAAGCAGTATGATAAGTATAGACCAAGAAAAAGTTAATGGCAAAGAAAATAAACAATATTTTTTCTTGTTTTTTACCATTCTCCGTCCAAAATGATCAGCTATTTTCCCACTCATAACTGCACCAACCATTGCTCCAATCGTCATTATTGACCCAAACACAGAGTACTGCAAGATTTACAAACGCTAGTTTCAAATACACTTTTCAAACTCATCACCTAATGCAATTTCTGTTTCTGTAGTATAAATTACCTCTTCCAATGACAGACTAAGTTCTTTCATGATTCCAGTCTGAGCTGGAGATGAAAAGCCAACCTGTGTACCCACCATGTTCATGTAAGATCTCAGTTAATATCACCCAAATCGGACTAATATACCTGTTAAACTATAATTTGCTACTATAGAAAGGACAATGCTTTCGTTAATTAATGATATAAGTGTGATGTTGGAAAATTTGAATGTATGTGTCTTTTGAATTTATGGATCACCCTTCCTGGAAATTTGGAGTAGTAGTAAACGTCCAAATTCCAAATTAACGATCAAATGCTGTATTTATGTTATGACAGGCAACTCAATGTTTTTGCTGTCATCTAGGGACTATGATAATCAGAAACTTCCAAATCAACGATATTTCATCCAAAGAAAAAGATCCCCTTTTCGATTTCATAGTTCCAAGCATGGATTTCAGATTTAAATTACCTCCAAAATGTTTCTAGAGTATAATACTATGTGAATGCATAACAATTTTCTATTTTAGAACCCCAAAATTAGTTCATTTCCCATGGATAACCATTAATAAATTGCTGCGGCAACAATTTCGAACATCAAAACCCTCTATCTTTCAGTATTATTAGAAACAATTAAATAATTTAGATCATCCTGCCCAAATGAATCACTGTATTTAACGAATTCATGCTGCATAACCTCTTTCATTGATTATATCCCAAAAAAAGTTAGAAATGAATTACAATATGGATTACAGAAGAACTTACAGCAGAGCCGAAAACGTACGATCCACAAACCGCCACAAAAGTGCTGAACACAACCACAGCTGTCGCCGGAGAAGGTGGATCATTGTTCCGTCCGTGCGGTTTAGCTTCGGCGGTGGTGAGCAATAAAGTGTCTACAGTAGTAAGACCATCTTCCTCCATCAGTATGTGGGAGCTGAGAACGTTGATGGCGCTCTGACTTGGTTGTCCACCCATGACCAGAAAAGACGAAAAACTAGATTTACATAATAAATTGCCAATTTGGTCCCTATATTGTGCTGCTCTACCAATTTGGTCCCTATACTATAATCATGTTTTTTGAGAAATGGACCAGGTAGCCTACACTAGGGGTGAGCATAACAGGGTACCCGCCGGTTCCGACCGGAACCGGAACCGGAATTGGAACCGCAGGTTCCTGGAATATAGGAACCGGATTTGGAACCTGGAAGACAGGTTCCTAAATTTTCGGAACCGGAACCAGATCCACCGGTTCCAGGGCAGGTTCCGGTTACCCTGTCTCTAAATTCATAAACATTTAACTATTACTAACTAAATAAACAAGACAATAAATTACACAAACTAACGATTACAAATATCATTTAGCGATTTTAAATATGGTTTAAGGATTACTAACTAAATATTACAAATATCACATACGAGAGAGGCGGAGGTCGGAGAATGGCGGCGGTTGTGCAGCTATGGTCGAGAGAGGCGGAGAGGTAAGTACGAAAGCAGAAGTGGCGACTGGCGAGATAAAATGAAACCCTAAGTGGCTAATTCTAATTTCTAACTCATGTAATTGGTAAATAGGGATAATTTTAGAGCCCAATTTCTGGCCCAATAAGTGATAAAACAGCCCATATAATTTGGACTGTTAAAAATACAGCTATTGTCTGATATATTTGGGTAAAATCATTTATTTTAATGTATTTTATATTATATATTATATATTTAATAAATATATACAGGGTATCCGCCGGTTCCAGGTTCTTTAATTTTGAGAACCGGAACCGGAACCTCTTAGGCCGGTTCCCTGATTTTAGGAACCAGAACCGGAACCTCCTAGCAGGTTCCGGATCCGGAACCTCCGGTTCCCAAGCGGGTCCGGTTCCGATTCCGGTTACCCTCTTTTTCTGCTCACCCCTAGCCTACACCAAACATGCTGCTCTACTGGTTCGATGATTCAACTGGTTCAATCTATCCTAATAATACGAGCACTTAGAGCATCTCCGACTATAAACTCTATAAAACTCACTCTATCTCTATAATTGGTGGGTCCATTTACTCTAAACATATCCTCAACTCCAACCATAAACTCTATCAATCCCTCTAAAACTAGTGGGACCCATAGAAATCATATTTTTAATCCTATCCTATATATGAGGCTACACCCCATTTCCCCTTGCCAACACATCACAACGGTGGCCTCCCATTGGTGGACAATGCCACGTGTAAATCCGGCATTGGTCCATTATGGCATCGTAATCTTAGGGAATTTTGTTGCAGCATCCGATTCTGTTATAGAATGCGAAGATTTTTGATTCCATTAATTCAGGCAACAAATAAATAGGCAATTTATTCTAAACGATAATCACAATTATAATTGCATTCTAAATTTATGTATTCCAAAAACTAATCTCAGCTACAAAACTTGAAAATTACCGAAGATCCTACATTATCTTTTCCAATTATAAGCGTCATAATCACTTACCGGATTTTAAATTTGAAAGTCCATCCACTCCTATATAAGATCATTATATCACACCCCTGCATACACAGGCAGACAATCAGTTGCAGGTATTTTCTTATACTTTTAAATTTGATATACGTAGCCTTACAGGAAAAAACGTTGTCTTCGTTCTGTTTTGAAGATATATTACATTACGCAACTGCATTATATAATACGAAATCCATCGATTTTTATATAGTTCATCATATTGCAGAAGTCAACAAGATCTTTAACGTGTTTAAGGTAATTGCATAAATATTATCATACGGTCTGACCAACAAAGTTAATGATTTTATTCAAAACTATTTTTAATGTGTTTTTAAAAAACAGTTTTAATCACATCTTCAATCTGTTTGACTAAAGCAGTCAAACTGCATAATAAATTTTCAGTTTTTTTATTTAAATAAGCATTTACTAAATTTAGTACATAACAAAATTAATTTAAAAATCTATTTTTTTATAATACGAAATCCATCGATTTTCACATAGTTCATCATATTGCAGTTGCAGTTTATTGCTTAAAGTCAACAAGATCTTCAACGTGTTTAAGGTAATTGCTAAACCCTATCTTAATATTATCATACGGTTTGACTAACAAAGTTACTGATTTTATTCAAAACTATTTTTAATGTTTCTTTAAAAATAATTAAAAATTAACTGTTTGACTAAAGCAGTCAAACTGCAATATAAATTTTCTGTTTTTTAAAAAACATTATTTAAAAGATAGTGTATGTAAAAACCTTTATTCTGTTTGACTAATAAAAACAGTTTTATTAAATCTTTATTATATCTGACTAATAAAAAGTATTATGCACATTATTTAAAAGACAGTGTATGTAAAAACCTTTATTTTGTTTCACTAAAAAGTCAAACATTATAATAAAGTCAAACTACAATATAATTAAAAATTATATTGTGTATAATAATTAAAAATAATTAAAAATTAACTGTTTGACTAAAACAGTCAAACTGCAATATAAATTTTCTGTTTTTTAAAAAACATTATTTAAAAGATAGTGTATGTAAAAACCTTTATTCTGTTTGACTAATAAAAAAAGTTTTATTAAATCTTTATTATATCTGACTAATAAAAAGTATTATACACATTATTTAAAAGACAATGTATGTAAAAACCTTTATTTTATTTGACTAAAAAAGTCAAACAGAATAATAAAATCAAACTGCAATATAATTAAAAATTATATTGTGTATAATAATTATAAATAATTAAAAATTAACTGTTTGACTAAAACAGTCAAACTACAATATAAATTTTATGTTTTTTAAAAAACATTATTTAAAAGATAGTGTATGTAAAAACCTTTATTCTGTTTGACTAATAAAAACAGTTTTATTAAATCTTTATTATATCTGACCAATAAAAAGTATTATACACATTATTTAAAACCTTTATTTTGTTTGACTAAAAAAGTCAAACTGAATAAGAAAGTCAAACTGCAATATAATTAAAAATTATATTGTGTATAATAATTAAAAATTAACTGTTTGACTAAAACAGTCAAATTGCAATATAATTTTTTTTTTTTAAAAAACATTATTTAAAAGATAGTGTATGTAAAAACCTTTATTCTGTTTGACTAATAAAAACAGTTTTGTTAAATCTTTATTATATATGACTAATAAAAAGTATTATACACATTATTTAAAAGACAGTGTATGTAAAAACCTTTATTTTGTTTGACTAAAAAAGTCAAACAGAATAATCAAGTTTATGTTTTTATAATTAAATACGTTTTTACTGAATTGTGTACATAACACTTATTATTCAGTATTTAAACTGTCATTAAAAAATTACTTTGATTAAGCGTTTGACTCTTAACAGTGTATGCCTTATAATTATAAAATAAATAACATTTATTGTGATTTAATGTTATTATACTGTTTGACTAACAAAGTCAAATTGTTTGTGTAAAAATTTAATGTTTTGACAATTAAATTACAATTTACTGATTTTATTCAAAACATTTGTAATTTTGTTTTTAAAAAATAGTTTTATTCAAACTTTATTATACCATTTGTAATTTTTATTTAAAAAACCGTTTTATTCAATCTTTGTTCTGTTTGACTATTAAAGTCAAACTAATTTAATAAAGTTTCTGTTTTATATTTAAATTACTATTTACTGAATTTTATATTTAAAATAATGTGTCATCATTCACTCAAATTTATCTGCTATCATATACTAATTGCAAATTAATTTTTATGTTTAGTATGAATACCAACACCGACAAAGGGAAAGCGAAGCTTAATTACCAGAAAACACCAAATTCATCCGGAGGAAATATGAGGCGTTTGGCAAGTTCGGGTATATCAATTGGGTCCCGAAGATTCCGTCCCACTGAAAATTCAACACCAAATCCTGTTAACATTGAAACAACCCAAGGTAAATAAATTACAACATACATTGTTTAATTATTTATATAATTTCTGACAATTATATTCTAAATGTTTATTTCAGAAACCTTCAAGCAGAAAACCATTACACCGATAGGTAAAATAGATGCGGGGTTAAAGAACATATCTGTTCGGGGGAGATGTCTTTCAATCTGGCATTCCCACCGTAAAAACGAACCGCATAACCCATATTCTCTAGACTTAGTACTGCATGATGATCAGGTATTTGATGTCAGTACATCACATAACTTTTTGTGCAATTGATTTAATGAAAACATTCTTAAATTTTGAAATTTAACAGAATGATCGAATCCAAATTTGGATTAAAAAAGAGTTCATGCATAAGTTCGAGCCGCGTTTCGAGGAAGGAAAGTGTTATGAGATTTCAAACTTCAATATTTATCAGAATACTGGAAATTACCCTTTATTGCCACATACGTATAAACTTGCATTTGGGTTCAACACCACTGTTACGCGAATTGATCAGATTGATGACAATTTGTATAGTTTACTGCTTGAACCTTATACCGAGATTAAGTCGGCGGATCGTACTTATGCTGAAAAAGACGCTGTTGGTACGTCATATTTATATTTTCAAAATTAACTTATATATAATATTTTAGTTGTTCATATATATTTACCTTATACATACTCCTTTGAAATATTTTTATCTTTTTCAGATGTTATTGGCTCTGTTGTGGGGATTATGGAGATTGTAAAGGTTGCCACGCAAAGTGGTATGAAATTTCGACGTACTGTTGTGGTCGAGGATAACATGTACGTAATACTTACATAGATATTTAATTATATTTTCAATTATTATTAGATATTTATAAATAAATAAATAAATTAAAAAACAGGGGAGAACAGCTTGATTTAACATTTTGGGAAGACTAGGCCACGATGTGGAATGATTATGCAACCGATCCAGAAAAATTTGGACATTTTGTCGTGTTACTACAGCTTGGCAAGGTTAAGTACTTTAAAGGTATGATTCAAATCAATGATTTTTAAATATTTTATATTGTTAATTGTTTTTGTTACACGACAAAACGCAGAGTCACCGGCGGTACATAATGCATTGTTCGGCACAAAGATAATTATTGATCAGAATCACCCCGCTATACTTGCATTTAAAACTGAGTGAGTAATATTTATTATTGTCAAATAAATGGTTACGCTGAAAACCATAATTATTTTAACATTTGAGCTTGGTTCATTATTGTATTTCAGGGCCGAAAATCAAAAGGATTATGATCCTAACCAATTCAAAATTGAGTTCTTCACACCTGATGCTAAAGTGGTTACCGTATCCGATTTCTTTAATGGTTCGGTAAAATGCATGGTGGGTCATATTCGTCAAGTACAACAGGTATGTAAACCATAGTCCATAACAAATACAATAATACGTCTACCTACTTATGATTTTATTAATTTTAATCTGACGTTGTGAATAAATTATACAGGATTCCCACTGCATCGTCTTTGCAACCATTCATTGTGTACACGAACAAATCGGATGGGCTTATATAGCATGCAAGGAGTGCAGCAAAAAAGTGAAAGTAAAATCAGCAAATAATTGCCATACTACTTACGAATGCGACGATTGTGGGGCAAAGGGCACCATTTCAAGGTAAGATTTCCTTGAAATGGCGAATATTTGAATTCCGTTTTATAGATAACACGTTTTTACCCCTATTGTTACTGTTTATAATTATTTTTTTTAACAGGTTTAGGGTGGTTGTAACAATCATCGATGAGACTGGCACAACACAAGTTGTGTTTTTCAACAGCTCTGTTCACAAGTTGATCGGCCTTACTGTATGGGACTTAATTGAAAAATACGGAAAGGATCCTTCCAAGTACTACCCTGATGAGTTGAATATGATCCTCGGTAAAAAATTACTGTTCAAGTTGTGGTATTCTAAAGAAAACCATGGCAAGAATAACCTCACATACCGATGTGATGGTATGTCTGAGGATCCTCAACTCATCAAACATTTCAAACAGAATTTTATTGAAGACCGTGTAGTGGCTGATGTTGTGGATGAGGTTACCTTATGCTACTTTATTTTTTACGCTATAACATTATTGTGATTAAGATTTGTATTATTTTAATCATTACTTGAGTATATTTTTTTCAGCCGGAGGATGAGCCGTTGGAGGATTTCAACACGCCTTCAAACTTGATAAAGAAGGTTAGCATGACTGATGATAGTGTAAAACGTGTGCTCGACATGCACACACCTTCTTCATGTGATGGGGCTTCTGGAAGCGGCAATTCGAGTCAAAAGAAACGCCGTGTGTTTATAGATCTGGACGATCTTGACACCGATTCTGAAGATGAAAATGTTAAAAAAGGCTTTGAGGGTTTGGTTCAGGTGAAGATTGAACCGGAGGATTGATATGCATCACTTTGCGTTTGTTGCCTGCTTTTTATACATGTTTGAATTGTTTGGGTATCTTATGATTTTGAATATTTTTTAGACACAATTGGTGGTTATTTTCTTAGACTTTTCTTATTATCACACTTTTTTTTCATTTTTTGGTATTTCATTTGTTGATTTTATTCTTTTCGTATTCAACATAATTTTAAAGGCCTTCCGGCTTTGTTAAGAAGGCTCAACTACCCAACACATATTTACACACACATCACAGCCCATTAACATTTTGGATTTTTTATGAAAGTCCATTTTTTATATAAATAAAACACACATCAATTTGTATTTTGGTGAAAAAACAGTTGTTTATGAAATTTAGTTTTTTCGACTGATTACAGCCCAATAACATTTTGTATGTGTGTTTTATCCCATTACACTTTAAAATACATTATTAAATAACTGTTAATAATGTCCTACATTTTTATTAACTACTTTGTTTATACTTATTTTTTATCTTTTCAATATTATCTTTAAATACAACTGATGTAAAATCCGGATATATCATAACCATTTAAAACATTAATTCCTGAATATGTTCAATACCATATCTTTTCAATAATATCTTTAAATAACTAATCACATCTAATATTATCTTTTCAATAATATCTTTTCAATATTAATTCGGAAATTGTATGAAGTACATAATTTATTTATTTTTTATTTAAAATTCGTACAATATAAAAATTATAAATATTAAAAAAACGGACTAATTATAAAAATGTAACTAACTTAAAAATAGAAACAGTTAGGATATTTACATAATTAAAAGAGATTTTGGTAATCATACTAAATTTACAAAACCGGAAAATCTAATTTTACAAGGAAATTAAATTAAATTAGAATCTTCTCAAATTAATTATCAACAATATAAAGAGTAATGATTTTGCATATAATTCGGAATCACAGTTAATTTCTAAAAGATTTGATTAAAAATATGGTTTTGTTATTCGAAAATCCTATATAAAGGATAATAATCACCTCATTGTGTTCGTATTCCTCATTCAGATTTATGATTTATCAAGGAATTCTGCATCATCTTCTACAGGTATCTTCAAAATTTTCTTATTAGAACCTACATAAACATATGTATCAGCATCACGTATAATTGCTCTGCATGACGGTATAATTGCTCTGCATCACGGTATAAATTTAAAGTAAAATTCGTGTGTGTGTTTGACTTTTATGACTATTTTTCATGTACTACAACAGTTTTATAATTTTCTATGTTTTCATTAAAATTCGGGTTTGAGGAAGTGTTTTGAAGTTATAGAGCTCATTTTTTATGTTTAGAATTGCCTACAATTAAGATTCTTTTTGCTCTGCATCACAGTATAAATTTAAAGTAAAATTCGTGTATGTGTTTGACTTTTATGTCTATCTTTCATGTACTACAATAGTTTTATAATTTTCTATGTTTTCATTTTTTATGAGGGGAAATGCCTGCAATTAAGATTCTTTTTGGGCATTTGTTACCAATGAAGTCATGAGCTTAAACATATGCAAAGAAATATTTAATTGAATTGTGTAAAAAATACATGCCTTTGTTTGGTTTGCAGGTGATCTTGATTCTATAGTTCTTGCATTTAGAGACACTCAAAAAATCAGGTATCAATTGTCGTTACGGAAGATGGGATGTGCAAAGCCAGTTCCCGTACCTAATGTAAGATTTTTAAGTAATAATTTCAATTTTTTTATATTTTTTTTAAATGCAAAAATCTCAAAAACAGTTCGGTGATTCAGGTGTCACAGTTCGCAAATCGTTCATAGGCAAGACAGTTTTATTCAAAATTTTCCCAACTTTCAATTTTTCAAAAAAATTATACTTCCTCCGATTCAAAATAAGTGATACACTTGGTGTTTCACGGTTTTTGAGGTAAAAGATTATAATGATGATTAAATTAGATTAATTGGATGGTTAGTGGGGAATGGGTCCCACACCTTTTGAATAAAGTAAGGTTAATGATGTTTAAAAGTAAAAAGTAAGGGTAAAGGGGTCATTTCATTTTGTTAAAGTAGATAGTTAGTGGGTGTGGGTCCCATTTTTTTTTGCCAAATAAGGAAACTTTTCAAAGTGTATCACTTATTTTGAATCACCCCAAAAAAGAAAGTGTATCACTTATTTTGAATCGGAGGAAGTATGATGTATCATCTTAAAAATTATGTATCAATTTTTCTATGATTTATTAACAATTTTATAAAATTAATCTTATTATTTTCGATTTAGAAAGCAGTTTAACATTGCCTTTTTTTTAATTTTACTTTATTCACTATTATGCTGTTCTTACTCATGCTCTAAACAACCAGCTTTTTTGATAATTTTAGACTTTCAATTCTCAAAATGTATGATAATTATAGTTAAAACCGAATTATTTGAGAAAGAATACATAAAACTGGTAGACTTTTTAAGTCAAAATGTCCAACCTTTTTAACATTAAATTTTGATTAAATTTGTTTAATCAAAATTTATTGATTTATTTAGCTTATAGTCTAAATTATTATGCATTTTACACACAACATAGTTCATCTTTAAATTGGGTATATTAAGCTAATTTAACCCAATTAAATTCTGTCTAGACTAACAGGTATACATTTTAACGAATTAGAATTGCACAAAATCGGTAACAGATCGTAATAGCAGGTCGGAATAGCATATCGGAATTCCAGATCGGAATAGCAGATCGAAACATTAAAAATCCTAAATTGAATATCAAAATCGTATAAGACTATTTAATTGGATTACGAACACGGATCGAAACTAACCTTTTTGATTCAGCAGGTTTTGATGTGTGTAATCGATTTTCTAGATTTTTGATACGACTAAATCTGCGCTGCCTTTTCGTATACCCTAGCGAATCCTGTCATTTGAAAAACCATATCCAAGAATAATTTTGTACGGTGGAATTAGGGCATTGTCAGATTCCTGTTATATATGTTTTGTCTATTAAAATCTTGTTTTCATTTATCTACATATAGGGGAAGATACATATACATTATATTGAGATGTCTAATTCCACCATTGATCAAGCAATGGTAGATAATAAAGAAAAAAATGGAGGAAAAAGGAAAATGGCCGTAGGAAACAATGAGAACCAGCCAGAAAACAGCAAATGCATCATACCAAACGCACAAGTAGATGGTAGATTCAAAATTCCTCCAACACACCATTAGAATATGTCAGGATCGATTAACTATAGAAAAGTTAATAAACACTTTAGATCTAATTGAATATAGAAGTTGCAGCGGATCAACACTATATCAATGTAATTAAGAACAATGAACTGTACATAATATGCGAAAGTATTAAGAACACAGTTTCACAAAAAGCTTCAATGTATATTATTGAGTTAACAATACACACGTACGTTTACAATTCGTAAGGAACTATTTATAATAGTCCTTGAAGCTAAACTATTTACCCTAGTTATTCTAGGACTTGATTTACATCGAATAATAAAAATATACATTGATTTACATTCTATAACTATCTCTACGAAGATCTCGGACTTGATATTCTTCAAAAACGCGTATCAGTAGTAAAACTCATCACCAGTAGTAAATATGTAACATCAGTAGTAAGTCTGGTGATCAGTAGTAAGTCCAGAAACCATCGTCAGTAGTAACTACTAAGATCAGTAGTATCTTCAATCTGTGCATGATCAGTAGTAACTAAGTTATAGTATCACCATCTACAACTTCATGATGATTCAGGTATGTCTACTCTTCCTAAGGAATACATTGCTGAAACTTTACAAAAAAATGGGTTATGAGGGAAGACTCAATATAGTAACCTTTCAAAAGGGTCTTCTCTCCCCACAATGGAAATTCTTAGTTCATACTATTCAGCATTGTATTTCTCCAAAAAGAAGTACTTGGAATGAGTTTAATAAGGCAACAGCATCTGCTGTTGTCTGCTTATGCACAGACCAAGTCTTTAATTTTTCTCAAATGATTTTTGAAGGTATGTTGGGAAATCTAAGTTCTACTAAATTTTTAATGTATCCCAGATTTCTACAACATATCATAAATTGTGAATTACAAAACTTGTCAACTCCTAAAAACATTTTCATACTACCAGAGTTGAACAAGAAAGTTTCCTCAAATATGAGAAAACAATTTAAATTTTCGGGTAAGGAAACCCCTCTGTTTCCTAATATGATCAAAGATCATCCCCATACTGGAGAAGGTTCAACCATTGTTACAACCCAAGTTGAACCTCAACCCACTCCATCACCCCCAAATACAGCCCAAACACCACCCCAACTAGCCACTCAATCACCAGCCCAAACAGAAGTCCTGAAAGTGTCCCAGGAACTTGATTTAAATCTGCAGAGTGCTACTCTTCACTCTGTGGAAGACCTACCATATAAAACCAAAAATATTTCCACACTTTACAAAAGAAAGAAATCTTTAAAGGACACCAGGGGACACATTGAGTCAAACCCCAGGCTCCAAGAGTTGTCCTCCAAGGAGGAGAGAGGACATGAGGCGAGGGCTTTCACTACTGATGCCCCAAAGGTGGGTGCACAGGACAGTGAAAACATAATTAGGACCCAGACCTCGGCAACTTTGAGTGATGACTCATTTGAGGAGTTACTCAAAGGACCCCGGTGCCAAGAAACCACAAGGGGGGGGGGCATCTCTGCTTCTTCTAGGAAGAAGAGGATGTCTAAAAGACCCATTTCATCACCAAGAAGTGATGAGGGCAGATCTATTGATTTGACGGATAGGATGGAAAACCTTCAAACCAATGTACCTGTTAGTGAGCCCGATGATCTTGCTAGATGGAGTGAGGGCAGTATTAAAATCACCAAATTGACGGAAAAAGTGGATTCTCTTGAATCCACTGTACAAAATTGCCTTACATATCTTACAAACCAAGGAAAAACCATGGCTGCTATGAAACGACATGTCAATACCATCAACAAAAGAATGAGATTATATGAGCACAGGCTTCATCAACAAACTAAACTCATCAGAAAATTAAAGAAGAAGATTGATGATAGTGAGGCTCCACCAGTTGAGCTCACTAAGGGGGAGAAGGACAACATACAAACTATGATTGATGAATCAATTGCAGCAGCATCTTCTCTCCTAAATTTAAAAGAAACAGAAGTTGATGAAGGCCCAGAAATGATGGTTACTGAAGATGAGCCTGTTACTACTGCTACAATGGAAGAACAAGTTGAAAAAGCAATACCAGTAGTAACCTCTACTACTGATATTATAGCAGTAGTAAATGAAGAAGAGGAATTGAAAGCAGCAAATACTACTGATGCCCTATCAGTAGTAACTCCTGAAGTCACAACAGTAGTAACTACTCTGGTTACTACTGAAGAGGAAGAACTACAATTTCCAGAGCTGATTGAAAGAGAAAGACATGTCATCATCTCCAAACCACCAACACCCGATCAACCACTTATCATACCTGACATTGATGATAATGTGAATTGGTTTGAGGTAGATGAATGCACACTTCCTCCACACCCTAAAATCTTACCAGAAGGTCAACTACATCTATTTTATCCAAAACTTCTGATGATGGGTATACCAGATATGAAATACATTCCACCTCCACCATCTGCTCATATTGGAAAAGGAAAAAAAATATATGATGATGATTATCCAAACAGAGCTTTAGGACATCACATGGTAAACAAGATTAATCATGTAAGAGCAGAAAAGCAATCCAGATGGAGAATTAAACACAGAAAATTTTTGGAGAAAGTGGAAATGTATCAAGCTTTAGTAGAAAAGAAAAAGAAAGTTCAAAGTGCAACTACTGTTCAAATACCTGCTCAACTCAAAGATGTTCAGATAGAAGCCCAAGAAGCAGAATTCAAAAGGCTCAGAAAAGTAGAAGAAGAACATCTAAACTGTCTTGAAGATCTGGCGGCTGAATGTAAAAGAACAAAAGGTGATCTACCAGATGATATCTTTGAACAAAAGACACTTATGATAGACTTTCTCAAAACAAAAGGGCACAGTGCAAAATCTTTTGGAAGAATGAAGATGATAACTATTATTGAAAAATACTGCACTGCAAAGAAGAAAGACTTGGCTGAACAAGAAGCTGAAGAATCAAAGAAAGCCAAAACTTTAATCCAAATCAGTCCAAATTTGCTCAAAGCTGGTAGTGTTTCAACTATTGGTGAAACTTCAACTCCCCAATCAAAGAAAAGAAAAACTGTTGATCAAGAACAAATCTCAAAGAAGAAATCAAAACAAATTGTACCTGTTCTTGAAATGCCTATTGCTCCATTGCAAAACAATCCAATTATTAACTGGAGAGTGATACAAAACAATGTTATAGAAGTCATAAGGGAAGACAAAGTTGTACAGAGATTCACTGGATGGTTACCTTTAATCAGATCATGTTCTAGAAGTGATGTAATCAAGCTTCTGATTATTGGTAAACCTAGAATGACAAAGAAATCATGGAAAGAGTCTGGTGCTGGATACTTAACAAAAATGATAGATGCTGCATTTTATCCAGATAATTATCCAGAACAATTTACAGATCCAGGTAATGTGTATGCTTGGAATGTCATTCCTACTGCTAATATGTACTTCTTTGAGAAATCAGGCAAAGTGTGTGAATTGTACTTATATGAAAAAGAATATCCACATTCTGAGAAGACTATGTATCAGATATTCATAAACACTTTGATGAAACCCTATGATGCTGTTATGTTCCAAAACAAACTGAATTACTTTACTAAGAGGAACAGCAGATATATTATTGAACAAAGGCTTCAACAGAATCAAAGAACTCTTGAGAAAAGAAGAAGAGAACAAGAAGAGCAAAAGAAACTTGATTGATTAAAAGATAATCAATAAGTTTAGGGGGAGATTGTTGGAGCAAAACACAGATCAACTTATTACTGATGCTGCAGTTAGTACTGACAATAATTAGTACTGATGGGGCAGAACATGTTACTACTGATGAAGTTGATACTGGTGATACTATAACTTAGTTACTACTGATCATGCACAGATTGAAGATACTACTGATCTTAGTAGTTACTAAGTTATAGTATCACCAATATCAACTTCATCAGTAGTAACATGTTCTGCCTCATCAGTACTAATTATTGTCAGTACTAACTGCAGCATCAGTAATAAGTTGATCTGTGTTTTGCTCCAACAGAATATAACAATTACAATGTCTTTATTATACAATGGAACTAATGGATTCTTCTTTTGTACTGAAAGCTTTGCCAAATGAGATACAAATGAGGTTAAGAAACGTGGAAGACCCATCGGAAGAAAACCACTTATGCCGCTTAATGAAAGTATGTCATATTTTTTAATCTACAAAACGTAGATGTTTACTAATTTAGTTATTTTACTACATTACTCAACATAGCATACTTCATATTTTTTTTGCCCTAACTATCTATAATAGATTTGCTAGGTGATATAACTAAACGGCGTCCTGGAAGACCGGCGAAAAATTCGACACCCCCCATCACTAAAGAATCTAAAGGTTTCTAATTTTCTAACTTCAAAGCTTTTTAACTTACGTCTCAAAATAATAAAATATGGGATTATAATTTGCAACTAATTATATAATTAATTGTGATATTTTTTATATTGAGTAGGTCCATCATTTATATCACCAATGCCTATGATAGCTCCACGTGTTGATCAATTATCATGTAAGTATAATGAATATCAAAATTTCCTAAAATTTGTTGATTTCCTACTAGAAATTATATTCGCTGCTAAAAACGTTTAATTAGATTTTATTAATGAATTTAATTAGGTCCACCGTTGAGTCAGTTTTATCGAAGTACCCCTTCAATAAATGGACTATTCGCAACACCACCACCTACCAAACCTCCATATGTACAGTTTGGAACTAATACAACTACAACAGAACCTTTGTCATATCCCGTTACTTCAAACAATCCCTTAATAAAAACAAACGGTATTTGTTTTTTTCTAAATTATTTTAAAATATTTATAAAATTTCGTATGATATTTAATTACGTCATTTATTTTTCTCAGTCAGTGCAGTGTTAACCAACAAGACTTCAAGGTTCAACATCAATACACCCATAAATTTTAATTTATGTGAAAAAGGTTTGCAATTTCGACTTTCAGATGACACCTAATGTAGATATATTAACCATATATGTTATTATATAAGTACTTTGAATAATGTTTTGCCCTCATAATGTATAATAGGAGATTCTTCTAATGCAAAGGAAAAAAATATTAACAAAAAAGGAAAAAATTTGCGTCCGAGAATCTCGCGTGGTTTGAAGTTTACCACCCCTCAGCCGGAAAATGAATCTGAGATACCACCACATGCGTTTGTTGGGATTTCAAACGGTAAAAAAAAAATCTATAATTAAAAAATTTGTTTTTCGTCGTATTTATAGTTTTTTGTATTGCATAACTAGATTTTTAGACATAATACTCTTGGATTTTGTAGATTACCTTGACCATGGAGATCCTGATTTCGAATGCGCGTCTTGTGGCGCTATGGTTTGGAAAGATGAGAAGGACCGCAGACGTTCCTCTACAAACCCCCACTCATACTCAATTTGTTGTATGAGGGGTAAGGTTAAGCTGCCTGTTGACATGATCGAACCACCAAAATTGTTGAAAGACCTTATTACCAAACAACACCTGAAGAGCGCTTCTTTTTTGACCAACATACGGTGATATAACATGATGTTCGCTTTCACTTCTATGGGTGGGAAGCAAGACGAGTCCGTTAACAATGGACGTGGCCCTTACTGCTTTAGGATAAATGGGGAAAATCCACATAGATTGGGAGATTTGATGCCCGAACCAGGAAACCGTCCTAAATTCTGTCAGCTTTATATATATGACACGGAAAACGAGATTCAAAACCGGATTCAAGCTGTTAGGTAAAAAATCTCAGTTACGTACGATGTCGTTGCATTTTCAAATATAATGTTTACATTTTCGTACACTTACAAAAAAAAGTTCTTACAGCAACCGCAGATGCACATCGACATCTAATAATGAGATAGATGTTGAGCTTACCACCCAGATACGAGACATGCTTGATTCAATCAATCCACTGGTAGAGAAGTTTCGGATGGCCGCCCGATCGATAAGGTCTTTAAATGACAGTAATATTAAGCTCAGACTTATTGGCAGCAGGTCACGAGACGGTAGGAACTACAATCTACCAACTTCATCCGAAGTAGGAGCTTTGATTGTTGGAGATTTTGAAGATACAGCAAATCCTAGGGATATTGTCGTATACAGGCAAAACGGAAAACTTAAAAAAATCAGCGAGCTGCACGTACTATACCTAGCATTGCATTACCCTTTGTTTTTCCCCTATGAAGAAGATGGGTACCGTACTGATGTCTACCACCAAGGCGTTACTGACTTTAATGAACAAAATAAAGGCACGCGAGTGTCAATGAGGGAGTGGTTCGCTTACCGATTGCAAGACAGGAGAAATCAGTTCTCCATGATTCTCAGTGGTAGGCGATTGTTACAGCAATTTTGTAGCGACGCATTGACAATGGTTGAGGCTGAGAGGATGAGATACATTAAAACCCAGCAAAAAGATTTAAGAACTGAGACGTATGCGAAATTGTCCATATTGGCGCAAAATCAGGATAATGGTAATGTATTACGTGGTAAGAAGTACGTGCTACCGTCGTCATTTACCGGGAGTCCAAGGTATATGATGCAGAACTATTTAGACGCCATGACGATATGTAAGTTTTACGGTTATCCTGATTTATTCATAACCTTCACGTGTGACCCTAATTGGCCTGAGATTGCCCGTGAAATGGCCAAGAAAGGTTTGAAATCTGAAGATCGTCCAGATATTATATCTAGAGTGTTCAAAATCAAGCTAGACTGCCTCCTAAAAGATTTCAAGGAAAATCATACTTTTGGCCACGTAAAAGGAGGTAAAAATTCACCACAAAATACTTACATTTTATATTTAAACGTATAAACATAAATATATATGATTTAATTTATTTATATTTTTCCTAATTCGCAGTTGTTTACACCATTGAGTTCCAAAAGAGGGGTCTTCCACATTGCCACATATTATTGTGGCTCGAGGCACGAGACAAGATAACTGCTGCGTCAAAAATAGATGAATTTATATCAGCAGAAATACTCGACAAAGAACAGGATCCGGAATTGTACCAGATAGTCACCGATCAGATGATGCATGGCCCGTGCGGTGCTGAAAACCCTAGATGCCCTTGCACTGTCAATTTCAAATGTACGAAAAAATTCCCAAAACAGTTTAACGAGTCAACTGTCATCGATGACAATGGATACGCAATCTATAAGAGGAGAAACAACGGAAATACTGTACGAAAAAGTGGAATAGATTTGCATAATGGTTATGTCGTGCCCTACAATCCAGGTTTGCTGAGGCAGTACCAGTCTCATATAAACGTAGAATGGTGCAACCAAGTTGGTTCGATAAAATATCTTTTTAAGTATGTGAACAAAGGACCAGACAGGGTTACTGTTGCTGTGGAGGGCGAAGAGATTGACGAAATTAAAGATTATTATGATTGTAGGTATCTTTCAGCGTGTGAGGCAACCTGGCGTATATTTCAGTTTGATATTCATAAAAGGACGCCTTCAGTAGAACGATTGCCTTTCCATTTAGAGAATGAACAACCTGTAATCTTTGATGCAAGGGAGAGTATTGATTACGCGTTAGATAAGTCATCTGTAAACGAAACCAAGTTTATAGCGTGGATGGAACTAAACGAGAGAGATCTAGACGCCCGAAAACTCCTGTATGTTGAGATCCCCCAGTTTTACGTTTGGAATCAGCAGCAACGCATTTGGAACAAAAGACAAAGAGGAAACACACTAGGCCGTATACATCATGTCCCGCCGTCATGGGGTGAGCTGTATTATTTAGGTGTATTACTAAACAAGGTGGAAGGTCCGAGAAGCTGGGATGATCTCAGGGAATGGCGCGGTGTTATTTATCCGACATATAAAGACGCGTGTTTTGCCCGTGGGCTCCTACAGGACGACAAGGAGTGCATTGATGGGTTGTTGGAAGCAAGTTTTTGGGGAATGGGTGATTATCTGCGTTCTTTCTTTGTCATTCTACTCATGACTGATAGTATGTCTCGACCCGAGTTTGTCTGGGAAAAAACTTGGCATGTTTTGGCAGAGGATGTATTAACCGTTGAACGAAGGAAGCGTAACGATCCAGGTAACACTGAAAAGCAGTCCTCACTCAGTTTAATTACTACTTTTTAGAACATAATTTATTTATATTGTTTGATAATGTTATCTTTTATTAATGCAGATTTACAACTTTCTGACACACAGAGGATGAATATATGTCTTACGTATATTGAACACATCCTGCTTTGTAATAACAAGAGTTTGAAGTCTTTTTCAAACATGCCATATCCGGATGAACAATACACGATGGAAAATTACAACCGGTTAATACATGATGAGGAATCGTACAACAGAGATGAACTCCGCGAGCAGCATCAAACTCTTTATGCAAGCCTTACATCAGAGCGATAACGTATCTACAGAACAGTCATGGACGCAGTTAATAATGAAAAGGGCGGAATGTTCTTCGTATATGGTTACGGCGGTACTGGGAAGACTTACCTATACAAAACTATGTCTGCTGCATTACGTTCCCAAGGGTCAATAGTACTGAATGTTGCATCAAGTGGTATTGCGGCCCTTTTGTTGGACGGTGGTAGGACGGCTCATTCCAGATTTGCGCGTACTTATTATACTCGAACAAAACATCTTTAATATTTAATTTTTACACTTTTTATATAAATTGCTAATGTTGTACCCTTTTCAGGTTTGCAATTCCTATTAATGTGGTGGAAGATTCGTTGTGCCACATATCAGCTGACGGTGACCTTGCTGAGTTGATACAAAAAGCCAAGCTGATTATCTGGGACGAGGCACCAATGATTAACAGATAGTGCGAGGCGTTTGATAGAACACTGAGAGACATATGCAGGCAGGACCCTTCGACACCGTCAAAATCTTTATTTGGTGGAAAAGTTGTTTTGTATGCTGGTGATTTTCGGCAGATTCTTCCTGTTATTCCAAACGGATGTAGGCAAGACGTGATACATTCGACTATCAATGCTTCATATCTTTGGGACCACTACACTGTCTTGAAATTAACAGTAAACATGAGGCTTGGTACGGGAGCATCTGAGGTTGAAAGAAAAGAAATAAAGGAGTTTGCAGATTAGATACTCGATATTGGCAACGGCACTATAGGTATGTATTTAAAGTATTTGTAAATTTTTATAAACCGTAGCATTAGACTTTTTACTTATATGAATTTTTTTGATATTATCTAAACACAGGTGGGGAAAATGATGGTGAGTCGTCAGTAGAGTTCCCGGATAACATGCTGATTCCAGCATCTGATGATAACGTTGGGGCTATTATTGCAGAAACATACCCTCATTTGTTTGATAATCTATGGCAGCCGAGCTTTTTTCAGGATAGAGCCATTCTTGCTCCCACACATGAAATGGTTGACCTCATAAACGAACGTATGCTGTCATTAATTCCTGGAGAAGAAAAGAAGTACGAATCATCGGACTCGGTTTCCGCTGCAGATGAAGATGATACTATGTTTAACCTTGATCTTTACACCACTGACTTCTTGAACAGCATAAAAATGTCAGGTGTCCCGCAGCATATCTTGAAGTTAAAGATTGGCGCTCCGGTAATGTGTATGCGGAATATTGATCAGAAAGCTGGATTGTGCAACGAAACCAGACTTCAGATATTACGAATGGGGGTGAATATAATCGAGGGTAAAATCATATCTGGCGGCAAGGTGGGTACCATTTGCGCTATCCCTCGAATGGTTATTAGCCCTTCCGACAACAAGATGCCTTTCAAATTTAATCGAAGGCAATTTCCTGTTCAGGTTTGCTTTGCTATGACCATTAATAAAAGTCAAGGGTAGACGTTGTCTCAGGTTGGGTTGTTTCTGCAAAAACCGGTTTTCTCACATGGCCAGCTTTATGTGGCAGTATCACGAGTTAAGAACAAGAAGGGATTGAAGGTCATTTGTTGTGACATCAATGGGAATTACACTAATTCAACAGCAAACGTAGTTTACAAAGAAGTCTTATTTCGTTTGTAAATTTTTTGTTACATTTTTCAATGTATTGATTTATCTTTCAATTCATAATTTCACCTACAACATTATTATATTATTTTTAAAATTAATAATCTTTTTTGGGATTTTTCTACATAATAAATTTTGAAGCATATCCGCCCATCGGACGGGTTATGTAGCTAGTTGATTTATATCTATTAATAATAATAAAAGGAGCTTTTATGTGCCACTTGGCAGTTTCTTAGACACCCAATTGCCACATGGCAGCACCTGATTGGCCACAGCCCTTATTTTCCCGCCCATGCATGCTGCCTTTATAACCAGACCCGATTTTGACTGCATTAAAATCTAATTAATTTTCAAATACATGCCTATTTAATCGAATTAATTTCAATATTAGTTTCCTAAATTTATCATTAAACATCAGTTATTAGAATGGTTTTCTTTCAATTTTAATACTATCATTAACAACATCCTTTGATTTCCTATCAATTTGATGATTGTATTTAAAATTTACCTAAAATACAGTAGTTATTTCCGCTCATAATTCCAATCATGGTTTAATGCATATCTTTCCTTATATACAGCTTCCTTCTTCTTTAATTCATTCGTATGCAGCCTTGAAACTTCGTCTCCTCTGTTTCCGGTATTCTTCAAACTCAAAGACATTTTCAACGAAACCTTAAATATGTTCGTTGGAATTAAAAAGAAGCCTCAAATAACAATAATCTCTGATTTTTCTTTAATTTGTGATATTAGTCTTAATTGAATCGATTTTGGTGTAGATTTTGTTGATATTTGTGAAATCAAATATTATCGGGAAGTATTGTTTTTTTTGCACAAAATATAATTTACCTCTACAAATATGCTTTTCTTTTTGGCACGAATGATTAGGCTGGCTTTTATTGTATATTTGCGTTTTTAGGGTAAAATGATATCAGTAAGTAAATCACGGGTTAATGTATCAATTATACAAATTATAATTCTCAAAAAGTTTCGATTAGTCATAAAACTTCAGTTTACCAATAATTCAGCTTTGACTTTTATTGTATATTTGACTTTTGATCAGATTTATGTTTGTCATATTAGACTTTTAATGGTCAAATATGATTAGTAAGTAAGTCAGTGTTTACTGTATTAATTATTCACATCATAACGCTTAAATACCACTTGCAAATTATACGCTTAAATACGACTTGCAAATTATAAAAGTCAATTAGAAATTATCACTATAATTTTTAGTGCCACCTTTCGATTTAGATAATACAATTTCATCTCTTGATCAAGATTTTGTGAAGAACTAACAATTGATTAACAAGGAAAAACTGTATGCATTTTTAACCAAATCAAATCTGGAAATTATGATCACAAAAACCAAATTATCGGGAAAAAATTGTATGCATTTTTGTGAACAAAAACTTATATAATTATGAATTCAAATGAGCCAAATAAATAAAGTTAGCTAAAAGGGGAACATGTCAAACGGGTTGAATTGAAAGTTACCTAAATCTGTTTTATTCAAACTTTTTAATATTTATTGTAGTAATGTTCTTTTTGTAATCTTAATTATTACTTAATTATATTTATATAACTTTAGACAAAAATGGTGTTTACAGCCGTCCACGGCTAAATTTGATATTATTTCCCGTCGTTGTAATTAAAACGAATAAAATATTCAACGTGACAAGGTGATCTCAATTTCTCTTATATGTATATTCAGTCATATTATTACCACTTAAGATTGTTCAGGTATTAGTGAGCAATTTCGTGTAACCACATTGGTATACATCTTCAATAAAAAATTTTACCACCCGTGAATTTCACGGGTTTAATGACTATTTAGAAATTTAAATTTGCAGTTTCAACTATCCAACGACAACTTAAGTTGGACTGCTTAAAAGGTATGATTCATCCTTCACGATCTAATTAAAGTATTTGTTAATTAACAATGTTTTGTAAAAATCCGGTTAGCCGTGGATTATGATTCCGATTCATACCTTAGTTTAGGGTTGGCCAAGGCTTAAATTATTCAATGGTAATGGTCGAGAATGAGCCTTTTAATTATGACGTTTAAATTAATAAATTAATCAGACCGATCAAGCTTTTAAGTATTTAAACTCTTCATTTGCATAGCTTCTATAGAATAAATCTTACGGTGAAATTCAGTTAAAAAACTCTTTTACAACGAATTTTTTTTTGAACGGCAACCTAATCTACTGTTAAATCCTTAATGTTGAACAAATGATTATTCCTATACCTTGACCTTAATTGTACTTGCTAACCGGAGAATTAGTGTTTTAAGAATAACCCTAACATATTTTTGTGTACAAGGATAGTATAATATGGTCACAATATGAACATGGTATGATGTTGGGTCACATTTTTTAGTTAAAATAATACATTGACTTTCATAGTCAAACTCACATTCACTACATTCTATTATTGTTTAACTACATTGACCAATTTGACCCTAAATTTCTATTTGAGTAAATTACCGTTTTTGTCCCTGTGGTTTGGCCGTTTCTGCGTTTTTGTCCCTGTGCTTTTTTTTTCTGTTTTTTTGTCCCTGAGGTATGCAAAATTCCGTTTTTTTGTCCTTCCGTCCATTTTCTGCTGTTAAGTAACAGAAAATGCAAAAAAAGTAAGGGTATCTTGGTCATTTTATATTTTCTTTTTATTTCTACTTTTTTTCTCCATCTTCATCTTCTCTAATCATCCATCTTCATCTTCCAAAACCCTAACCCTAACCCCATGGCCACCCCTTTTCCTCCCAACTTCACCATCCCTTCTCCCTCTCTTCCAAAAATTTCCTATTTTATTCAAATTCCATCCCACTAAATTAATTACCTCCGAATTTCATCAAATCTTTGAAGTTCCCAAGTTTGAACTCAAAATGCAGCAAATTAATCAACAGATTGAACTCTTCATAGAGTTCGCAACATCAATTTCAAAATACACACACACAATTGGGAATTAAAACGACAAATTGAGGAGATTTAAACTTCTGAAGAACTCTTAAAAATTAACAACAATTGGCAAGTATAACCTCATTATAGCTCTTCGAAACTTGAGATTCAAAAACCCCAAACATATGTTCGTATGAACCACAAGCTAATCGCAATAGCTTTGATTTGTTGGTTTCAAATTTTCGATTATTCTTCTTCCTGAAATTGCTCAGCCGCATTTATGATTTCGCCGGCTAGTTTTTCCACCTGTGTCTTCTCTGGTCAAAATTGAGGTTCCGACCACTGAAGCTTCGCCGCCTCCACTGTGAACCACTTGTTAACGAGATCGATTCACGAGATATGGAAGGTTTGGTTTTGTGATGCTGTTGATTTCTTCGCCGTCTTCTCCTGCAAATCTGATCGATTCACGCCAGATCTTCGGAGGTATTGTTGATTCCTCCTGCAAATCTGATTGATTTTGTGGTGTTGTTGATTTCTGATTGATTCGTTTTTGATTTGGGTGTTGTTGATTCTGAATTCTTAAAGAGGAAGATGATATATGGGTTTTGTTCATATCTGTATAAATGTACATATTTTAAAGCACATGGTACATATAAATTGGAAAATGACCAAATTACCCTCACATGTTTGGCATGTGCGGTAAGTTAACGGCAGAAAATGGACGGAAGGACAAATAAACGGAAATTTGCATACCTCAGGGACAAAAAAACAGAAAAAAAAACCACAGGGACAAAAACGCAGAAACAGCCAAACCACAGGGACAAAAACCGTAATTTACTCTTTCTATTTCTAACCAATTAACGACCATAAACTTTTATTGCTAACCAATTTGATCATAAATTTATAAACTTTTATTGCTAACCAATTTGATCATAAATTTCTACTCTTTTATTTGATTCTATTCGTTATTCTATTACTGGGTAATCTTAAATTTCCTCATGTTTATATATTTTGTACAGAAAATTCCCTAATTTGCGTTTTAGAAGCACTACATATCTTCTCATCGTGTATGTAATAATCATGCAATTAACGACAAATTATTGTATTCTATAAAAATTACGTTAAGTAAAATTAATGACAACCCGTGAATTTTCACGGGATATAACCTAGTTACATTATAAAAGAAAATTAGTGAAGGATGTGTGGGGTCCATAGATAGAGGCATGGATAGAGAGGATACCCTCTCACTTCAAATATAGAGGGATTTTGTCTCCTTCTATATTTAGAGTGAGGGATAGAGGTGGGTTGGAGGTGAAAAGCCTAGAGATAGAGGGGTTTGCTCTTAATAGTAATATAGAATGTTATAAACAATTTAGTATCTCAAATTTTTCTTCGATTTCCTCAATTTCTACTTAGGGTTTCTTTCTTCGTATTTGATTTCTTGCTTTCTTCAATTTCTTAGTTACTGATTTCTTAGTATTTCATTGCTGCATATAATGAAATCTCATTGCTACTTTTCTGTTGTAGTCGGGCCAAGTCAGAGATAATTCTGACCCGAATTGGGAAAATGGGTAGAATTACAGTTGCATTGATCGTTAGCTCATGGGTCATACCCATGTCCATTACTGTCAATCACATTGTTCCTGAACCATACATGGTACCAACATTTACAACCTAAATAATTTTATAAACTAATTTATTAAAATAAAAAAGGTTATGTTAATATGCTAAAATTGAAATGATTGTGCAGGATGAAATCTTTCATGTTCCTCAGGCTCAGCAGTATTGTGCAGGCAATTTTGGAAGTTGGGATCCTATGATCACCACTCCCCCTGGATTGTAAGTTTCATCATGCTTTCTAATCTTCACTTATTAGGTTTTGATTCTAAGTGTATGTTTTTGGTTGCAATGATACTTAATTACATGATAATCGATAACCAATTTTTACAATCTACATGGAGAAATTTACTGTTGCTGACAAAATTTTATATATCTATATACACGCAGGTACTTAGTTTCACTTGCCTATATTGCATCTTTGTTTCCTGGAATGCAACTTATACAACAAACTTCATATTTTATCAACACCTGTTCAACATCATTTCTTCGTTCTACAAATGGTTTTCTGGCTGTAATTTGCAGCATTTTGGTTTATGATATAATAAAGTATTTGAAGCCATCAGTAAATGACAAAAAAGCAACTTTGCATGCAGTTGTTTTAGCTCTATATCCTCTTCATTAGTTCTTCAGTTTTCTTTATTATACAGATGTGGCATCACTTACACTTGTTCTTGCTATGTATCTTATGTCTCTCAAGAACAACTACATATCCAGTGCTTTGGTATTTTTATTTTTTTTGTTGCCATTTTCATTCATTTTAGAGTGAATTGCATAACTAACTTTAATGTAGATTGGAGGTGTTGCGGTACTTGTACGACAAACAAATATTATTTGGATGCTATTTGTTGCATGTGTTGGAGTTGTTGATTTAACTCAATCTAAACAAAAACATGAAGAAAATTTTCCTAAAAATGACCACTTTGCTTCATATAAAGCTGTTAATATCAGCTCCAACCTCAAAAGGAGAAAATTGACTAATGTTACTGACACTAAAACTTATTCTGTTCATGAAACAACTCTTCCCTCCGATCCTGACCGTTCATCAGGATCAGGTTTGCTTCATTTTTTGAGCATTATAAGTTCATATTGTAAGGTTTTATGTGATTTTGGAAGGTATTGATATTAATTTATTTTTTGAATAATATTTTATAAAGGTTTGTTTAGTGAGATTTGGAGCCTCTTATCAGCATCCTGGCATCTGAAGTGGGAGCTTGTTGTTTCTTTTAGCCCCTTTTTAGCATTGCTGGTTGCTTTTGCTGCATTTGTTGTTTGGAATGGAAGTATCGTTCTTGGTATTTATTTATTTTTTAATCTAATTTTACTTTTGGTGCTGTTTGCATTTGTATAAACCAAATTAATGTGTTTAATCTAATAATATAATATTTGTTTTTGCAGGTGCTAAAGAAGCTCACACAGTAAGTCCACATTTTGCTCAGTTATTATACTTCAGTTTAGTCTCGTGTTGTTTTATGGCTCCTTTGCATTTTAACACAAACCAAGCTTCAAATTTGGCTAAATCATTCTGGAAGAATCGGCCCGTTACTTTTTTATTATTGTTTCTTGCTGCCATATTTTGCTTCCTCTCAGTGCACTACTTCAGGTTTGAAATCCCAATTCGTTACTTTTTTTCTAATTTATTTAATTAATAATGTTCATTTCAGCATTGCTCATCCGTATTTACTTGCTGATAATCGTCATTATCCCTTTTATTTGTGGCGCAAGGTTATAAATGTTGACTGGTCAATGAGATATTTGTTGATTCCACTATATCTTTACTCATGGGCTTCTATCTTTTGTTATCAGTATAACTACTTTTTTAATTCCCCTTCGACCAATTACATGAATAGTACATTTTTAATTATATTTTTTTTAACAAATGAATTTTTCATTGACAGCAAAAACTCAGAAGAAAGTGTGGCTTTTAGTTTACTTTCTGGCTTCAGCTGCTGTTCTTATTCCTACTCCACTGATTGAATTCAGATACTACACAATTCCCTTCTTTTTCTTACTTAACTCTCATGTCACTAATGACAAAATGTGGCTACTTATGGGATTATTATTTACTTCCATTAATGTTTTCACAATGTTTATGTTCTTATTTCGGCCCTTCAATTGGGATCATGAACCTGGTATTCAGAGGTTCATATGGTAGAATAGATGATCGTTGTCCCTTTAGAAATGAGCTACGTTATTGCATTTTTGCTAATCTTATATCGAGTTTTGTATTTCTAGTTTGTTACATTTTTGTAATATGGACATTGTAAATATTGTGTTAGATCATTATCTATCTAATGATTTTGCTTGTATGTGAGGATTTATTCACAATATTGGTGTTGTATGTGACATAGCAATTTTTACCTATTTACTTATGAAATTGATAAATAGTTTTTACAACCATTTTAAAGCATCAATTATACATCAAAAACTGTATAAAAAAAAGAAGAAAAAAAAGCCAAAAATTGTTTGCAGGTTAGCCTAGTTCGTCCCGAGTATAATCGAAACATATTTAAAGTCGTAATTCAACGTGTCTGATCTTCGAAATCTAGAAACTGGATTGGATTGGTTCGAAATCGGACTGGGTCCGTTTTTTTGTACATTTGTCACTCCAAACACTTATAAAAACTTGAATACGGTTTTCACCAATCAGGTTTTCAAACCAGTTTTCCGTAATCTAATTTTCAAACCGGTTTGCCTACGGATACTCAAACCTATCTCATTATGTTGGTTGTGAATCCGATCTGATATGCTTCAGTCCGGTTCCAATTCGGTTTTCAAATAGTTTTGGATCACAACTGGTTTTTACTTTTTTGCCAACCTCTACGTATGTACCACCCGTTCGCGTTGCTTTACCAGTAGGAAAAAAAGAAGCTTAAAAAATAATCAGTAAAATGTTAGACTTTATCGGACAATTAACTCAATGTTTTTAGAAAGTCAAAATAATACTTCTACTATGGATGAGCATGTGTGTCAATTACTTGTTTCATCGGTACGCATACAAGGCGACGAAGATGCTTGCTTTCCTTTGGCATCTCGGTTTATTCTTTCATATAAATATAAATAAACAGATAATAATAACAAATTGGTTTCGTGACGTGATGTAATTTTTCCATAATTTCCTCAAATTTTATATTATTTTTATTACTCAACCCCTCACATTTTCGACTAATATCAAAAAACACCCTAAATATAAAATAACTTAGAGTAAATTACGGTTTTTGTCCCTGTGGGTTTTTTTTTCTGTTTTTTTGTCCCTGAAGTATGCAAATTTCCGTTTTTTTGTCCTTCCGTCCACCTTCCGTTTGAATTCAGTCGTTAACTTACATCATGTGCCAAGCACATGAGGGTATCTCTGTCTTTTTAATAAAAATAATTGTACCATGTGCTTTAAAGTTTGTACATTCATTTTTACTTTTAATTTAAAAAAAAAACATCACAGTGTTCATATCATCTTCAAACATTCATCAACATTCAAACTAAAAAACAAAAATCAAAATCACATTTTTTTGAAGAACACCTTCATCTTCATGTACACAAGAACACCTTCATCTTCATCAACATTCATCAACATTCATCTTCATGTACACAAGAACACCTTCATCTTCACCCAACCTAACAGATCTTGAAACAAAATGAAAAACGAAAAAAACAGATCTTGAAACCAGATCTGAAAAACGAAATCCATATCTTGAAAATCACTCGAAACCGTCCAGATCTGAAAAATGAAAAACGAGACCTGCGAGATCTGATCTGAAAGACCAGATCTTGAAACCAGATCTGCGCCGCCGCTTGCCGCCGCCGCTTGCCGCCGCAGCTCCTACAAACCTCCGCTTGCCGCCGCTCTGACTGCAATCCTCCGATTCCGGCTAGGACGCCGCCGGTGACAGCATAGAATATTGGTGGAGCGGATTTGGGGATGGAAGGACCGACAATGGAGATCCAGACGAGGATGAAATTAGTTGGTAGGGTTAGAGTTTTGAAGATATTTACTCATAGATGCTTTCTAGTTTTTTTCCTGTACAAGCTCAAACCCTAACTTTGATTCCATTACTGTTTGACGATGCTTTCTGTTTGAATAATTCCTCCTTTTTAACAATTCCCAATCTTGAAAAGGTGTTTATTATGAAGTATTGGTTTGTGATTTTGATTTTGATTTTGAAGATGAAGATGAAGAAATTAGGGTTTATTTAAGGATGAAGAAGAAGATGAAGAAAGAAGATGAAGATGAAGAAAGATGTGTAAAATGACCAAAATGCCCTCACGTTTTCAGCACGTGAGGGCTTTAACGGCTGAATTCAAACGGAAGGTGGACGGAAGGACAAAAAAAACGGAATTTTGCATACCTCAGAGACAAAAAAAACAGAAAAAAAATCACATGGACAAAAACGCTGAAACGGGCAAACCACAGGGACAAAAACAGTAATTTACTCAATAACTTATTATTGAACTCTTAATTTGGTATTTTAAAGAGTCAAATGCAAGGATCGGCAACAAACAATGCTAGCAAAAATTTAACCTTTTTGTGATTCTGAATATAAACTTCTTGTTCATATGCAACTAATTGTTCATATAGAAAAATTAAAATAAGTTGTTAGTAAGATATTTTTACTTTTTGAAAATTTAATTCGAATAACTTGTTAATTTTAATCAAAGTAACCAATGATATATCAAATTTGACACTATGCGGTTTGTAGAATTTCCTAGCTAGTCAAATTGTAGCATAAATATAGTCTCTTACATTTAAGAGGAACATGATATATTAATTTTTACCATTTATGGTTTGCCAAATTTTATCGAGACCAAAATTAACAATATAAAGTATGTAAAAGTTGAAAAAAAAAATTATACTGTTATTTGTTTATCTAAATGTGAGAAAGTTGATTTATGTAACATTTTAATAGGTGAAGAAATATTAAATATGTCACATCATCAAATTTTATTATATCAAATTATATTTTTTGACTATGACTCACAGTTATTATATGTGGCAGGACAATTCATAATCGTCACACAACATTCTACTATCTCATTATCTCAATAATTAACCATTTTCTGTTTTGACATTCAAACGAACTAGCCATTTTTATTTTTTAATAACTCAAAATAATAAGGTTTAAATGTACAATAAAAGCAACTCGAAGGACTCGATATGACAAGTAACTTAATTAGCTTACGGCACACACAATCAAGAAGCAAACTTGTAGTCGTAGATGAAGAGAGAGACAGAGAGGAAGCGTCTCTGTGAAGGTCAACCCCGAAAAACACTGAAAATCTCTGACCGCTGTTATCTCGGCGGTGTTTGTTGCAAGTCTTTTCCGGCGAAGTTCATTAATTGATGCCCTATTCCATAGCCAATCTTCTCCGACGCTTGGCGGTGAGTGGTGGTGGTGCCGGTGAAGGTGGAAATTACAACTAGTCGATTATTATTATTATGAGGAGAAACCAAAACAAGGTTAATAATGATAAGCATGAAAACGGCAATGGCTTAATTCCTAATTCATTCAGATTCATTTCTTCCTGTATCAAGACCGTATCATCAAACGTCAGGTCCGCTGGAGCCTCCGTTTCTGGATCGGTTTCCGGTGATTCCTCCGATGAACTTCAGAAAGATCAGGTTTCATGATCAATTATTTGCACGATTGATTTTCATTACATATGGAAATATTTTTACTGTATTACTTAAGGATAATGATTAATGTTTGTTGCGTATGTCTAATTGATGGCTCTTATGAAAATAATTTGATGTCTACTTTTACCTACTTGAAGTATATGTTGTAAAAAATTGCGTTCACAATTTTGTTTTTTGAAATGGAAACAAAGGATGAAAAATCTAAATTAGTGGAAAATGAGGCGCTAAAATATGAAGTGGGGACTACTGGATGACAAATTTGGATCTTTCCTTACATTTAGGGTTTATTAATTATGTGGTTCTTGAAATTCTGGTTTTTTCTATGATATTTCTAGAAGCACCAATGTGATTGCACCCTTGTAAATGCACAGTAATTTGATCATTTGCTTGGATTGTTAACAACTGATATGAGTGAATATGGAAATTGGGAGACAATTGTCAAAAATATAAAACAGATAGAGACAAGAATCTCACTAATACTGATACTATATTCTATCATGCTTATAATAACTCAATATATATTTTCTTGAACAGGTTCTATTTTCTTGCTTTGATCAACTAGAACTTACTCCATCAACTGTCAAAAAAGTTCTCCTACTTGGTTACTCAAACGGATTTCAAGTTCTTGATGTCAATAATGGTTCTAATTTAACCGAATTGGTTTCAACTCGTGATGATCCGGTTACATTTCTACAAATTCAACCTAAACCTGAAGAAAATAAAGAAGATGAAGGATTTAAAATGTCACACCCTTTGTTACTGGTTGTCGCTAGTGAAGAAACTAGGGTTTCTGGTTTATCACACAATGAGAGAGATGAATTACAAATGGAAAATAACTCCATGTATTCTCCTAGAGCTGTGAGGTTTTACTCATTGAGGTCACATAGTTATGTTCATGTTTTGCGGTTTAGGTCAACCGTTTATATGGTTAGATGCAGCCCACGAATTGTGGCTGTTGGTCTTGCTTCACAAGTAAGTATTTGTCTATTTTGACATTTCTCATGGCATTTATTTATGATTTATTTTTAATTTTTTTATGGCAGATATATTGCTTTGATGCACATACACTTGAGAACAAGTTCAGTGTGCTGACATATCCAATATCTCAATTAGGAGGACATGGGATTAATATCGGGTACGGGCCAATGGCTGTGGGGCCCAGATGGTTAGCTTATGCTTCCAATAATCCATTATTATCAAACACGGGCCGATTAAGTCCTCAAAATCTGAGCCCTAATTCAGGTGTAAGTCCTTCAACTTCACCTGGTAATGGTAGCTTAATGGCCCGATATGCAATGGAGTCCAGTAAGCAGTTGGCTAACGGGCTTATCAATCTTGGAGACATGAGTTACAGAACAATGTCTGGTAGGGCTGTGGCCCATTCAACTGAAAATGCTAATGCTGGAATGGTGAGATTTTGTATTTTCATACTTTAGTAAAATAGATTAATAATTTTTTTGAGTAAATTGCATAAATTGTCCATGTGGTTGTATGAGATTATGGATTTTGTCCCTTGATTTTTTTTTTTACACCGATAGTCCCTTGTTTTGAAACTTGTGACATAAACAGTCCCTAAAATTTTGAAACTTCTAGCATCAATGGTCCCTAATTTTGAAAGTTGTAACATTAACGATCGCTAAGGACTATAATTACATAGTTATATGGATGATTTACATACAAACCACATGGATGATTTAGGTAAATTTCTCTTTTTCTCTTCATATTTTTTTCTTTCTTTCTTGTTCTGCTTGCTTCAATTTCTTGGTTTTTGTGTTGTTAGCTGCATTTTTCTGGCATTTTGGTGTAGAAAACACAAATTGGTACACATATAGTAACACTTTTTAGGGGTTTTTTGTGTATAATAGTTCTTATTCAAATCATATCTGTGCAGGTTGTAATTAAAGATTTTGTATCCCGAGCCATTATTTCACAATTTAGGGCACACGCAAGTCCCATATCTGCACTATGTTTTGATCCAAGTGGGACCCTTTTAGTAACAGCATCAGTACACGGTAACAATATCAATATTTTCAGAATTCTTCCAAATTCATCACAAAACGAATCAGGAAACCAAAACTTTAACTGGAATTCTGCTCATGTTCATCTTTACAAGCTTCATCGTGGATTGACTTCTGCTGTATGTTTCTCCCTCTATCTTTTTACATTATTTGTCTGATTATTTGGTGATAAATGATTATAAATTTTTTATTTTTTTAACAGGTGATACAAGACATTAGTTTTAGTGAATATAGTCAATGGATAAGTGTAGTTTCATCTAAGGGCACATGTCACATATTTCTATTATCTCCTTTTGGTGGAGAAACTGGCATTCAGTTACAAAACCCAAAAGTCAACGGATCAGTACCATGGTGGTCAACTTCATCTTTCATAAAAGAATCACCACCACCACCAGCCATCACTCTGTCTGTTGTTAGCCGAATAAAAAATGTTAGTTATGGCTGGATTAATACGGTGTCTGGAAAAACATCTGTGCCAGCTGGCGTTATTGCAGCCACTTTTCACAGCTCTGTATGTAGAAATCTGGAACATTCTGAAACGCTAGAACACCTGTTGGTATACACTCCATCTGGGTATGTAATTCAGTATGAGCTGTTGCCATCTATTGGGAGAGAGCAAGGTGAATCTTCTTTGAGAGTTGGGCAGGCCCAAGATGAAGACTTGAGGGTGAAAGTTGAGCCAATTCAATGGTGGGATGTGTGCAGAAGAGCCGATTGGCCCGAAAAGCAGGAGTTTATTGTTGAGGGTGGGCCCACTAGACATAATTCAGTTGAAACTGTGATGACTAATTCTGATGATGAAGATAGTAAACGGGCCCGGTGGTATCTTTCTCATGCTGAGGTGCAGATTAGGTCTGGGAGGATTCCAGTTTGGCAGAAGTCAAAGGTAGTTTAAATTGTTTAATGATATATATGTGAGGAAAAATGGTTGGTGATGATGTGGCATTAATGCAGATATATTTCTATGTGATGGCCCCAGAAGAAGAGATAAATGACGGTGGAGAGGTTGATATTGAAAGAATTCATGTTAATGAGGTTGAAATTAGGCACAAAGATTTGCTCCCTGTTTTTGACACCTCTCTTCCTGATGTCCGGTATGTTTATATATTTCCAAACCGATGTTTTTTTCTTAAGATTTTTGGGCACAAGTTTTAATAAACTAATTATCTCTTTATAGTGTCTTTGCTGGTGGTAGATATTCTTCTAATATTGGTAGCAGTGATGAAAAATTTCCTCAGGGTTCCCCAGTGTCTCCTGGTAAGACAAATCCAAATCTGTGTTACGATTATGCAACTTGTTTTTTGAATGGGCATTAAAAAAATTGAATATGCTTAAAAGAAGTATATTTTCAGAAAACATGTAGAGAAAGGTAATATAAGATCCAAAAAGGAGTGAGTATATGTTTGATTTTTGTTAAAATGGGGACTCATTCTGTGGTGGTTAATTGTCCATGAACAGGGTTTATCCAATCTCTAGAACAAATGGATATTTGTTATCCTATTGTTGCTTCAAGTGTAAATAATAACGATAGGACACAAAGCACTGTGAATAGTGACAATTCAAACCCAACTTCTTCCAATGCATCTAATTTGAGTATGAATCAACAAGAAGAAGAAGAAGATATGTTGTTAGCGTTTGGAAATCATCAAGATTACTGCAAACCGTTAACCGAGGAAAAAACATGTGAACTTGATGGAAACAATAACAGCCGCCATCAGAGGAATAAATCTGAGGAAGATGGTGACACTGATGATGGGGTCTTTCAATTTTCTCAAGATTGTGAGATTTTCTTTACTTCAAATATATTTTATTTCAATTTCCTTATTTTTTTCCAATCTTAGTTCTCACTAAAAAAGTTCATTTTAAACTAACCCATATATAATTTCAGGTTGATGATAATTTCAAATAATGTATTTGAGGGAAGTGTAACTAACTGATTGATTTGAGAGGTGAACTGTGTGTTGTTTCTTGGTGCTTGCTTAATTGTGCTCCAGCAACAATTCTTGGTTTTCTCTATTGTATTCTAATTCTTGTGTACAGTGCATCATGTATAGTATGAATCATTTCTGTAACATTAGTTACTTGTTCATTCTTTTATGCATTTATTTCGATCAATTATTTGGTTTCAATTAAAAATACTACGAAAATCACATTTATTGTATGTGCTATATATTGGTTTCATCAATGTTTTCCTCTATAACATTAATACAAGACCCAACAGATTTCCCTGCTGACATGGCATTAGCAAGATGAGCTCGTGCTCGTTCATGGCGTCTTAAGATTAAGATAGTATTTAGTACAGCCCATCTCACTTGTGAATCTGCTTTCTTCTGTGTGAATCCCAAACTGCTCAACAACCTATCCAACTATTTCACAAAACAATAATATTAAACATTTAATTTCTTATAGTAGTAATAGAAATGAAATTCAAAGTTTAATTACCGTGTTAACATCGGCAAGACCTCCTTCAGCATAACCATAAACAAGATATTCAGTTGCAACTCCTGCTAATGCTATACATGAAAACCTGTTCAGCATCTAAAAACATTTTCTCATCATCAACTACCTGCTTATTTTAAAATACTATTTCTCATTTATTAATTAATTTGAGACATTGAGAGTTGAGGCATACCGTTGCTGTTACTTGTCCTGCACTTGTCTGCACATATAAAGTTACAAAATTACATGTTTCAAAATTGGATCCTTTTTACCCATTAGCCGACCCGCCCGTGTTATATAACTCTTGGAATAAGAAAGCTTACTTGGTCAGTAAACTCATAATCAACAAAAACAGTGCCTGCTTGAACATTTAGTGATCCTTCCCTCTGAAAAGCTTCCAAACTTGATAATGTATATCCTCTCGGTAGTATTCCAAGCAAATAAGCAATCAAGAAATGTCCAGCTTCATGCTACAAAAAAAAAAATTAAAAAAAGTTATATGTTGCTACATTTCTCTATAAAGTATTAACAGAGAAAAAGATGCGTTACTTGAATAACTCGGTTGTGATACTTTTGACTAATGTTATGGCCAATAGTATCAAGAACGAGGTTGCTAAATCCTCCAGCAAAAGCAACCTACAAGCAAAAGCCATTTTGGTTATCTTTTGATCTTATGGGAAACATAACATTTACATCATACAAAAAAACTGATGAATTATGAGGAAATGTCTGCCCTAAATCAGATGAGAAGAATCAGGTTCAATATCTGTCATTTGTTTGTGCAAGTACATATTACAATAGAAATACATACCGAATCAAGTGTCCATATGAAAAAGATTCCCAAGGAGACATATAAGAGCTCTTCTGGGCCTAAATCAAACACATTCCAAGCAGAAATAAACCCTAACAACGCAGCAATCAGCAGATTTCTTTCAATGGCACCCAGAGTGTTGTCCTTTGGTGCTAGAAGAGATGAAGTTTCTATGCCATTAAGTTTTAGTTCGTTTATGCTGTATAATCTTTGGGGTACCTGTAATGCATTAAATCTTCTTATTATGCTGTAAAATTAAATCATTTAAATAGTTTAATAATATGATTAAATAGTGAAGATACCTCAAATACTATTATGAATCAACAATTACCTGTTGAGCAGCACCAAAGCATCTGAGACCTCCTGGTTTGGACTGCAAATCTTTGACAATTGAAAGTGCTGCTCTGTCATCGCCTTTGCTGAGCTCCTTATCCACTTGTTCCAATAGCGATTTTCTCGATTCACTAGTAACGCCAGCTTCTGATGACGATGATGATAGCATCTTCATATTATGATTAATCCTGTACCTTGAGCTTGTAGTAGTTGTACTCCATAGCTTCGATTTCAATTTGAAACTCCATTGTAGCCCTGTGGTGGATAACACCAGACCACCATTCATAGCCCTAATTTGAACGATTCTTTCAATCCTCACAAAATTAGTTCAGTTAATGTTGTGAAGGCTTTAGAACATAAACAGACAAGTGTAAGCAACTAAAAACCTCACGAATGTGTGAAACAATTCTGTAAATTCTCCGACTGAATGAACGATTTCAGAGAGAAATTTGGAGGGAGTAACAATTGTGTATTTACTTTCCTGCCACGATTCTGAACCACGTCCGGTTGTATCTCCTTCATACACTTTTCATGGATTTGTTCTATTTTTCATATGTCATTATGTACACCATATATGAAAAACTAAATTATAAATCCGTACAAAGCGAAAAAACAGCAAAAACATTAATAAATGGGAAATTATTACTCCCTCCGTCCGATATAAAACTTCCCATTTGACTTTAAATTTTTGTCCCACAAAAAATTTCTCATTTCTACATTTGATGGGCTCCACATAATAAAATACTATTATTACTAAGGACTCCACCACTAACTATCCACTAACTATCTTTCTCTCTCCAAATCAATCATATATTTTAATCAAAATTATTACCAATGACCACACCACTAACTATCACCTTAAAACTTGTGCCTAACTCAAATGGAAAGTTTTTTGTGGGACGGAGGGAGTATTATACAAGCTTTTCTTCAGACACTTGCAAGTTTTAAGTCGATAAAGGATTTTTTAAGTCGATAAAATTTTCAGTTATACAACGTCTAGCTATATTATGAATTATCCACCTAATTGTCTAGCTATTTTATAATGATTATTATGTAATTCATAGCTTTTAGTTCTATTTTGTGTAAGAATATATGCTATGTACGTCAATTTAAAATTTTATGTTAAAAATTAAGATAATATAATTTGTGAATTTAAAAATTTAGGTCTAGTTAAGACCAACTATATGTATGAAATTATTAGTAATATTAATAGACATGAAAAGTATTATTAACATTTATAATATAAAATACGTTTGATAACGATTGTTAAGAAAATCATCATTTTTGTTATATAAGAATTTATTAGTTATATAGAAATATAAAATTTTTAAAGGTAGATGTTGAATATTAAAGTTTCGTGCAGTAAATAGTTATTTTAGAAAAATTAAGATTCAAGGGAGTGAATTGTAATATGAGTTTTTCTAACATGTGCCCCTTAGGTACATGATAGGATGCATTAAATTCCCTATAAAGTGTTATAATCTTTATCTTTACTATATTATAAAGAGTTTACCCCTTCCATAATTAGCAAGGCTGAAAATTCAGCCAACACACTTGCTAATTATGGAAGACAACCCTTTAGAAGTAAAAAAGTCGCAGAAAGGTTTCGAACCCAGGACCATCAGCTCAAATTTCAATGACCTTACCATCTAATCTAGCCTTCGGCCGCGTTAGTCTCTCCAAACCCCCTTCATGTTAAAGCTTACACACACGGGTTGCTTTATCCTTGTTGTTTCGCCCACCACACCAATAATATTGTTATTTGTGCCATAGTCCCAGACGACGCCTCGATTCTCTTGGTTCCTTCAACCTTACCTGCCTCAAAACCGAGACGCCTCCTCGATTCCCTCGGTTCCTTCCACCTTACCTGCCTCAAAAACACAATTGACGCCTCGATTCCCATCGGGTCCTTCAACTTTGTATCTTTACCTGCCTCAAAAACCCAGACGATGCCTCAATTGAACGCCAAACGATTGCTATCAAACCCAAATGGAAACGCCTCAATCGACGACTTGACTTTCGTATCGTAGCTCAAATTTTAGATTCTACCATTCATATTGCAGATAGGTATTATGTTGCAATTAATTTGATCATCTGAATGACTTCACTCTATCTTTTCCAACAATTTTTTGGTTTTGGTAATGTATTAATAGCTTGAGGCATAGTGTCAGCAGGAAGAACGATGGTGTCTAGGTATGCACTCCAACTGTTCGATTTAATGCTGACATGAAATAAAAGTTATAAAACTTATTGAATAGATTGTGCTACCAAGTGTCTCTCACATAATAGTTGTAGACAATGAGCTGCAAATGCACTAATTGTACCAAAATTGTCACAAAATTTATTCATCATACCATGTTATAATTATATTGGGATTTATTGATCCTTGATTGTCAAGTGTGCATTTCAACCCAATTACATAATGGGTCAACGAATGTTATTTCGGGTCCACCCGACCCAACTTGACCAGTACCAAGAATGATTGTTTTTATTGTTAAAAATTAAAAAGAATATAATGGTTGTTTTTTATATGTAGATTATTGGGATTGACATGAAGGTTTTTATGGTAAATGTGAGCATTCTTTCTTTCACTACGGTGCAACTAACAACCCCTCTCCTGCTACCCGAAATGGTATCTTTTTCTTTTAATTAAATATATTTTTGTTTTTGGCTTTTAAAGTTACCATTCTTTATGTTTTTGCAGATTGGAAGAGTTGGTTATCTCCTTTGTTTTTGGCCTTTACCAACATGGTGCAGAGCAGATTTTGTTTTATTTAAATGGTTATCTCCTTGCAATCGAATTTTCAATAATAATATTAATAATATAATCAATCTTTTAATAAAATTGTTGAAGCGAGCATGCCATAATTTTGATTTTATACTTTTACTAGCTGTTTGTTGTTTTAATATTTGAAATTTTAATGCTTGTTTGTTTTACATTTCAACAGCTTCAGAACTGTTCCCTTTGGGTTTTCACAAGTGCAGGTCAACTGAAGATTAAACAATTTGTTATACAAGATACTGAATCAAAGATTTTGCCTTTACCTCTAAGTATATATCATCATTTGAGATAATTAAGTGATGATTATATTTACTTATTGTTATGATGGTTATAGGGAGATTTGATGTTAACTGTGGTGGACCTCCTTGTAAGGGATAGGTGGATTGATTTAACTGTTTTAAGAATAAAGATGAACCGTGAAAAGATGAAGAAAGCAAAATAACAAATGTTGCTACATGGACATTGTTGAATATTTAAACTAAGATTTTCATTAATAGAAAATGATGTTTATATTGTTAAGTTTGGAAAAGTTATTTATCAAGCAAAGCTTGCTTTTATGACAAGGGGGTCTTATGGACATCCACTGTTTCATATGTGAATGTTCACCTGTGATGCTAGGCCCACTGAGGTCTTTTTTTTCTATATCATAGTTATTTATGTGTGAATCTATTTGCAGCTCTTCAGTTTATGTGGAAGGTGATATTGAAACAAGAGTTTATAATGATACATCATGTTGCTAGAAGTCAATGAATTCGTATAGTTTATCAACCAACATTGAAGATTGTATTGTTCATATTTTTACCCATTAGCATTGTGTAGATAATTTTCGTAATTAATGTCCCTTATTGCTCTTCAATGAATGTTTTTTTTTTTTTTACCCATGAGCCTTGTGTAGATATTTTTATAGGCTTGAGATAATCCTTGTGTCAAGATGCTTGATGATCGGCCGAAAACCTTATTTCCTGAATTTGCTTCGTGCAGATGGATTTTATAAAGGGTACCGCCGCATTGCGCGGGTACCGACTATCTTACTACTTACTAATGCATTTAGGTCTACCTCTTTTAGTAAGTTTAAGGAGCTCCTTAATTTTAAGTTTAAAGAGATTTTCACTTTTAGTAAGTTCTTTAACTAAAAAAATAAAGTGTTGCTTACATGATTCGAACACAAGACCTCTCCTAAGTAGTCACTGTGTGTTAACCACTTCAACTACTTGATTATTTTGATTTATTCCAGATACTAATATATATAAGCTATAACGTCACCAGAACTCAACCATCATTTATCTATTTAAAAGGCCCATATTTACTTTCACAAAAAGGCCAATTTCGGATCTGATTCTACCATCACTAATGTCAGCACCTACCATCACTACGCACCACCACTAATCACCATCGCTATTGTCACCACCACCACCGCATTGCGCAGGTATCCTGCTAGTTATAAGTAATAGAGATAGAGATTTACCATTTCCTTAATTAGGAAGGCTGAAAATTCAGCCAACACACTTGCCATTTTTGTCTTAATTCAAGTCTTAAAAAACAAATGCGAGCTGCAAGAATCGAACACGAGAACAACGAGAAATTACACATACGCTTTAGCCAACTGGTCTCCAAGACTGGATGACTACCATTTCCAGATCAACAAATATAACCAAATTTACGGTGTCCTAAATAACTCTGCACCCTCAAAACTCCCTACCCCGTCGATTGAGTCCCCATAAACTCCTCGATTCCAACGAGAAACTCCTCGATTTCATTGCCCTCGTTTTCTTCAACCTTCACTCTATGTCCATTTGACTATGTCTGCTCGATAGCTTCAACCATTTCGCTTGCTTCTTCTCCCATCGGCGTCCTTTCTTCATCCTCTCAAGCAATTCCGATTTCACAAAAATCGGGCCACCTGATACACCATAGTGAGTTTTTTCTTCTTTTGTTCTTATAATATTGAATCTACTTTTTTTTGTCTCAGTCTAAGATCTTGATTTTGTCAATTGATGTTAATATGGTTTTGTTGAATTATTTGTGGTAAAGTTAGGGTTTTTAGCTGGTTTAAGCTGTTAATTGGAACTCTTACATCTTCAGGTATTTGTAGATCCATTTTGTTAATATATTTGATGTTACAAACCATGTTTACCTTCAACAATTCAGTTCAAATAATGTTTGCATGAATAAGATTTTATGCTCGAATCGAACTGTTGTTATGATTCTAATTGTATATTTTGCCTTTCTGGCTTGCATCGTGACAGGTTCTAATTGCTGAGTATAACAATGTGCGCAGTCACCTGAATGTGATTAAGAGAAAGCAAACAAGAAGGTAAACATATGTTAATTCCTTACAGTGAACTCTAAATTAGCATGTTAAATAGGGATTAGAGCACATAGAACGATTATTGAACACTTTTTAGAGGTTTTACCAGAAACTTGTCTGTCCAATTTTGCTTCTTGTTCTGAGCTCCAAACAAGTGAAGATAGCATGTTTTATTATGGTTCGTGTGAAGTTGAGGTAAATTTGTTAAATTTTTGGTATAAACTTGTTATACATGAAAAAAAATCAATGAACTTGATAAGAAAGAATCAAGATTTTGTCGGAGTTTTGCATCGGAAACATCTTATAAATGAATGATTTTTTTGCAGGTTTTCAAGTACATCAAGCATTGTAGATTTTGTGACAAATGTGGCATATTTGATAAAAACAAATATAAATGTGTTATTATTGCAGCTTATACTCCGGTGGTTAATGGGTATTATTGTGTTGATATGTTGTTTTCTTGATTATAAAATATTAAGCTTAGATATGTGTACCAAATTGAGACACAGTTTCTCTTTGATTCGTTATCTCTACTATCTATAATGCATTTAGGCCTTTCCCTAAATAGCATGCTAAAAATTCAGACAAATTCTTACTAATTATAGAAATCAATTATTTTTGAAAAAAAAGTTGGAGGTGAGTATCGAACACGAGACATCCAGGCTAAAATAAAACGCCTTACCATCTGACATAAACTCACGCTCTGTTAGCTAACATAATCCTTGAAGTATTAAAGATTAAAGAATTGCGTTGTGGGCATCGAATGGTCTCTGGAGTTGGCAAAACGAAATATCTCTGTTGAACAAATGTGAATGGTCATTTAATCCTTACATGCCTCCTCGATTCCATCGATTGCTTCATTTCTCCCCCTTCGATTCCTTCACCCCTCTCCCCCCACGAATCAAGCCTTCTCGATTCTGCAAACCGCTCCTCGATTATGCGAACGGCTCCTCGGTCACTTCAACCATGCGTGGATTAGGATTGGTATGTAATACTTCTTACTGATTCTTTGCCTTCAACTTCGAAGCCTTCAATGGTATGTAATACTTCTTATTGATTTAGATTTTCATTTTATCTGTTTTTTTGCTTTTTGATTCTCAGATCAAACCCTAATTTATCGGTTTTGTTTTTGACATATCTCTTTCGTTTTGGAATCTTAATACTGGTGGTTGCTTATTACTTTAGGAACTTCTGTTTTGCCTTAATTTTGTATTTATGGATGGCATATTTCGTATGGATGCTTGTGATTTGTCGAAAATCTTAGAATGCGGTGCTAAATGTATTTGTAGTGATTTTGAGAAACAACAAATAATAGTGGTAAGTTTTATAATCTATTTCCTCCAATTACACGCCTTTTATTGATAATGGTAAGTATGTAATAGGTTTTTCAAATGCAAACGAGGCACGTTGCAGAAGTTCTTGGCCGACTTGGTTTAGATAAATGTTTTGATGATGTGATATGTTTCGAGTCTCTACACCTAAAAACCAGATAACATATACTGATCTTAAGAGATCTGTTATTGTAGATTATAACAACGAACCTGTTGATTTACTACCAAAAAATCCAGTTGCTTGTAAACCATTCAAATACGATTTCCATCAAGTGTTCGAGATGGCAAAAGTTATCCTCCAAAAAACAGTAAGTTATATCATACATCATATATTAAATTATAAAAATGTCCATAATTTGTTAAACCTTATTGTTTTTATTTTTGCGGGTGTGTTTTTTGTTCCTGGTTTTTGTTGATTTCAGGATGCATTGTCGCCAATACCTTTGCGCACTTTTTGATGACTTTTAAGCTGCTTCCTTAGAAGTCAGTTTTTTTCACTTTAACAACCATCAGAGATAAATTTAAACAGATTCGACATGTTTCTTCAGTCAAATTTTACTTTCTGTGAGATGAAATTTTCAAGGCTGAGTGTTCTCATTTGGAGTGTCTGCCATTAGAGGCTATACCGGTACACTTTTGATGACTTTTTCTATGTCGTGTGAATTCTCTCTTTCTAGCTTTCAGTTATTACGGATTAACCTTTTTTAAAAATGGAAATAAAAGTAAATGAATTACTTTTTGTTTATTTGTAGTCCCCTCAGCCAAATACTTTCCTTTTGTACATGTTTCTATTCTCCTTCCTTTTGTATTTGTTTCCTAATTCTCATTCTCAGCTTAATTGCTTGGATTTGTTTGAATTTTGTTGATGTGAAGTGTAAACAACTCTCGAGATATGGAAGCATGTGGTTGGGATGATCATTTTTGGGAAGAAATTGGTGAGCAAATTTTTGGGACTCTCGAGATACGGTGCTTTAGTTGCTGCGGATTTATGGCCTTGTGGTTTATAGCATTCTTGGTGTTTGTTAAATGTCTGAGTGAAAGTTTTATATAGAAATGTTTAATATTAGTTTTTTATTGTATTGATTTGAGTTTATTGTGTTGTAGAAGCACATGCATCTCATTTGTATACTTATTAAGATCGATCTGTGATCAAAGAAAACTTTACCTGAAGAATAATGGGATTCAAATTGGTTTAGAGGTTTTGTAGCTAAATTAACAGATATGAATGATTTTAAAAGTTCCAATTACTACCACGGGAAAATGCAGCATACTTCAATGGAATCATTGTTGACGTGTCATTTTGGAAGTTCTATAGTTGACTTGTTATTTAAGAAGTTTGAGCATACCGCTGGTCTTTATTATAGTGCTTTTAGAGATAGTTATGAATCATCGAATTTGAGCATTCCAGTGAGTAGAATCTATTTTTTTTTATTCTTAAGAATTAAGATTAAGCTAAAAGGGAACTTTTTTATAACTATGGTGTTTGACTTTGACTGTCTAAAAGAGTCAATCGGGTCGAAAGTTGTCTGAAATATAATTTCAAATGCATAAGCCGATGATATCGCTCAAATTAAAAACGTTGGATTATAATTGTTTTTTTTATAAAAAAAATTGACATAATAGTGTCTCAGGTAACTCAAACCATTTCAACCCATATATAATCTTGACAATATTTTTGGCTCTTAATGCAGGTCTTGTGTTTTGTTAGACAAATAGCCCAAAAGTTGTATATGGACTTGGAAGATAGCGAACTGTTTTGCGTACTTTACGTTAAAAATTAAGCATGTAATTCTTTGGTAGAGTCATTTGGCAGAGTAGGTAACTGAGCATACTGGGGCATTTCTGGTTTAAGAATCTTTGGTAAGTCGGGTAAATTAATCAAGAAGGTTTCTTGCTTCTGCTCTAAGGTTGCTGGTTCTCATTGACGTGTGTGTGATGATCAACAATAGTATGACATATGAAGGGTACTTGTGAGGCAACATTGTGATGAAAATGAATGTTGTAGGGAAGTTTTGATGATAAACCTATGAATTAATTGCTTTCTTTTATATATGAATTAATATGCTAAATACCATATGTTATCAGTTTTATCTTTAAAAGTCAAATTTAACATTGGTATAAAGAATTGCTTCTTTTGTTAAAAGTAATAGTTTCAATCATGTATCATCTGGACCATCCTTGGCTTGACTTGGGTAGACTTATGTTGACCGGTCACCACTAGCAACCATCGCTACCTCCACTAGCACAACCTAATTTGTTACTGCAAAATATAGTCACAGGGTACCCGCCGCCGCATTGCGCGGGTACCCTGCTAGTGTTATACGTATGTATACATTGGTAAAGATATAGTTTTATAATTTTACTTATTTTTTATGACCGGGAGTGTGCGTGATTTTGGCTATGATCGCAACATTTCCACTTGCTCAACTTTTCTTCTCACACATTCTACCCATAAAAAGGTGATCGTCATAATGTTAAATTTTTTAAAAAAATAATCAAGATTATCAACTAAAGCATATGATTATGCCATGTTACAGGGAATTAGTACATATGGTTACATCATAGTTCAGGATCATGCTATGACAAGTAACTCAATTTTTACCCATTTTTAATTAACCCAGGCTGACAAAAGTCACATGAAATATGTGTTGGTGTGAAACTGACCCATTTGAAATTCTACATTAAACACTCTTTTGTTGTAGAATTTTTAGTAATTGATTGTAAGATGGCTTTGTTTGTCTATTGACTCTTTGTAATCTTATTAATCTTTAAAATTTTTACAAGTTGAAACTACCACTAACATCAGCGAATACGACCACAACCATTAACCATCACTACCACCACCACCGCCCAAGAATCGCCTCGTAACATAGTCACAGATACCCGCCGCCGCATTGCGCGGGTACCTGCTAGTCATCAATAAAGTTCAAAAGTTACATTTTGAAAGACATGTATTCATTGCATTTTGAAGTTTCACTAGAAATTTTAAGTGGGTTAATGCACCAAAACATGTGCCTAGGGGACACATATTAGAAATTATGAAAGTTGGTAGAAAAGAAATAAAAAAGAAAAGGTGGGATTCGATTCGAAAGCTTGACCTGTCGTTAAATAACTAAATGGCCTACCACTCCGGCCAAAGGAAAACTTAGTTTACATTTCTAACGTAATATACAGAAAACAAAAAAGTGAATTGCTGTCATAAGCCAATTGGTTATGTCACTGTTCATCCAATGTCTTTTGTTAGGTATATATAATAACTTTATAAAGTTGTCTTCAAGGAATTCCGCCAAAATTTTAAAGTCCCAAGGAACAATTCCTAGCTATTAGATCAAAATGATCAAAATCAAATCATATGTGTTTCAAGTCACGACCACCACCGCCGGTTACCACCACTGACCACCGCCGTCTGGCGGCAGCGGTGGTGGCTGACATTGAAGGTGTTGGTGTTAATGGGGGTGGTTGTGGTATTGATGTATTAAAACACATGTGATTCACTAAAACACATGTGTTCCAAAATACAAACGATCATATTACTTCGAAGCACATGTGTTTCAAGTCAAGAAACACATGTGTTTCACTAAAAACATGAGTTTCTAAAACACAGCGTAGCATACGAACTACGAAGCACATGTGTTTTAAAAGGTGAAACACATGTGTTTCAAATACATGTGTTTCAAGTCACGAAACACATGTGTTTCACTAAAAATATGAGTTTCTTAAACACAGGGGAGCACACGAACTACGTAGCACATGTGTTTCAAAAGGTGAAATACATGTGTTTAAAACACATGTGTTTCAAATAACGACCACCACCGACCACCGCCGGCCGCCATTTTCGGTCGCCGCCCGCCGCCGTCGCCGGAGGTGGGTGGGGTACTGATGTATTGAATCACATGTGTTTGTAGTGGTGGGGGTGGTTTGAATCTTGATCTTGTCCTTTGACTTTTTCTTGATCCAAAAACTATTAATTGTCCCTTAAGACTAGACAAAATTCTTGTACTACCTTGAACAAACCACTACCTATTAAGCAAAAGTTATGATAAACACAACAAAATTTGTGGTTTAAAAGTTACTCCTTTAATAAACTGCGAGATAAAATGGAAATGGTTAACCATTCATTCCTTTCATTCTACTTCGTTTACATGTTGATACGCATGTTTATATATTTAATTGCATTTTAGATATATACATTTAAAATATTTTACTTGCTTAATTCAGATCATATATGCTTACATATCTCACATATCTTACACACATTTATATCTTTTACATTTTTTATATGTCTTATCCAATCTTTAAAAACTATAAATTTACATACTTCACGTGCATTTTATATTTATATATCATACATGTTTTATACTATTATATCTCCTTAAGATATCTATATACTCATGACGTTACTAATTTTTTTCTCCACTACACATTTTTGTCAGAGTTCTTTCAGGAAATGATCTCTCTACTCCAGGTAGGATTATTACCGTCTACATCTCACTTGCACATATATTGCCTTAGGTGAAATTTTTTTGGTATTAAGATGTGGCAATGACAAAGCTGAAAAAATGAAGGTCAAAATAAGATATGTGCTCACCAAAAGTTATTAGAATTAGTGGATGATATTTGTTTAGGTAATTTTTATGATATTTTTATATACCGGATTGTACATTATCATATTATGGTCCATTTATTTTGGATGTTATGAGGGAATGTAATTTCCCACACAAAAATGAAAACGACATCCACGTCTCCTCAACTACTTTTCATTTATCATCTACTCTTTAATGATCTCAAGGATAGATATTTTTCCACACAACCCTCCTTCACCCACCCTCGTTCTCATATTTTCATCACAATCTAATAATGGCGGAAATCATTCTTTCGGCTTTCTTTGAAGCACTCTTTACAAAGTTGGGATCTGTAGCCTTGGAGCGCATGGGTCGCGGCAAGCGTATTCGTGAACAGCTGCAAAAGACCGAGAGCTGGTTACACCAAATCCAAGCTCTGCTTATTGATGCAGGGCAGAGGCCGATAACTGACGAGTATGTTCAAAAGTGGTTGTATGACCTCCAAGATTTGGCTTATGAGATAGATGATGTTCTTGATGACTTGGCAACCAAATCTATGCAAGTCGAAAAGAGAAAGGTAAGAAATACCATTCCAACTTGTTTCAATGGTTTGTCTTTAGGTACTAACAAGAGTGACAAGTTGGATCACATTACCAACAAGTTACAACTTCTGGAATCACAAAAGAACACTCTCGGTTTGACTGAGAAAGCTGGGAAGTCAAAAGATATGACCAGAAGATTGGAGGCAACTTCTTTGCCTGTAGATATTGTCGGGCGTCAAGGGGATAAAGAGAGATTGCTTGAGAAGTTGTTGGGCGATGAACCGTCTAATCAGAACTTTAGCATCCTACCTATTGTCGGCGTGGGCGGGATTGGTAAAACTACTCTTGCACAATTTTTATACAATGAAGCACAAGTGAAGGAAAAGTTTGAACTCAAGGCGTGGGTGTGTGTTTCTGACGAGTTTGATATCTTAAAGATGAGCAAAATAATATTTCAGACTGTGACCGGGGAAAACAAGGAGTTTGCGGATTTAAATCTGCTTCAAGTAGCTCTTAGAGAGAAACTAATGGAGAAACGCTTTCTTCTAGTTTTGGATGATATATGGAGCGAAAGCTGTGAGGAATGGGAAACCCTCGTGCGCCCGTTTCTCGCAGGGGCTCCCAGAAGTAAAATTATCATCACAACTCGGAAGCAACAGTTGCTTAAAAAGTTGGGTTATGATAGGCCATACCTTTTACAGAGTTTGTCGCATGACGATGCTCTAATTTTATTTTCTCAACATGCGTTGGGTGTAAATAACTTTGATTTACATCCAACACTTAGACCAATCGGTGAAGCGATTGTGAAAAAATGTGATGGCTTGCCTTTGGCTTTGATAGCACTTGGGAGGTTATTAAGGACAAAAACAAATGAAGAGGAATGGAAAGAGTTGTTAGATGATGAGATTTGGCGGTTGCAAGAGGGAAATGAGATTATTCCTGCTCTTAAACTAAGCTACCTTGATCTTTGTGCACGTTTGAAGCGGTTATTTGCATATTGCTCGTTGTTTCCTAAGGACTACTTGTTTGACAAGAAGGAACTTATTCTACTATGGATGGCAGAAGGGTTTTTGCACCACTTGGCTACAAGCAAGTCAATGGAACGTGTGGGAAGTGAATATTTTGATGAGTTGTTATTAAGGTCATTTTTCGTGCATGCACCTAATGATGAATCATTGTTTATAATGCATGATATGATGAATGACTTGGCCAAATTTGTTGCTGGAGATTTCTTTTTGAGGTCAGACAATGAGATGGAATTGAAAGGAATTACGAAGGAAGCTTTGCAGAAATGTCGTCATGTGTCATTCGTTAGGCAGAAGTATGGAACTTACGAAAAATTCAAGATTTATGAAAGTGCTAAATGTTTGAGAACATTCTTAGCCTTGTCAGTTGGGAAGAAAAAAAGTTGGGATAAATTCTACTTATCAAATAAGATTTTGGTTGATTTGTTTTGTGAGTTACCATTGTTAAGGGTTCTATGCTTAAGTGATTATGAGATAAGCGATGTACCAAATTCAATTTGTCGTTTGATACACTTGCGATATCTTAACTTATCTCAAACTGGAATCACACATTTACCGGAAAGCATTAGTGATCTTTATAATTTACAGACATTGCTCGTTTATGGTTGTAGAAAATTAACCAAGTTGCCCCACAATTTTTCAAAATTAAAAAACCTAAGGCATCTTGACATTAATGAAACCCCACTCTTGGGGAAATTGCCCGTAGGGATTGGTGAGCTGAAATGCATACAAACGCTTAACAAAGTCATTATCGAGAAAGCTAATGGGTTCGAGATAACAGAGCTTAAGCATTTAAAAGATCTCCATGGAAGAATTTCCATCAAGGGGTTAGACAAAGTGAAAAGCACAATGGATGTAAAGAAGGCCAACTTATTAGATAAGGAGTTCAATGAATTGGAGATGGAATGGAGTAATGTGTTTGATATGTCTCGTAATGAAACGCTTGAAAAAGAAGTGCTTAACATGTTAAAGCCTCATAATGATAGATTGAGAAAGCTTGTGATTATGTCATATGGAGGTATAGAGTTTCCAACATGGGTTTCGGATCCCTCATTTACTCAACTGACACATGTGACGATAGGTGATTGTAAAAGATGTACATATTTGCCGTCATTCGTTCAACTTCCATCACTTAAGGAGTTGTATATTAAAGGAATGGATAATGTAAATGTTTTGCATTCAGAATTACTTGGGAGTTCGCTTGAAATTCTTAGTTTTGTAGATATGCCAGAGTTAAGGCTATGGTCCATGAATAGTGAAAATGCTGGTACAATGTTGTTTCCGTGTCTTCGGAAGCTTTCTATAAAACGCTGCCCTTGTTTGGTCAAAGCCTCACTCGGAACACTTCCTTCGTTACAAAGATTAACTATAAGTGGATGTCAAGATGTCATATTAAGAATTCTAGTTAAGGCGGGGGCTTCCACGGTCACTAAGTTAAAAATAAAAAACATCTTTAGGCTTACTCGGTTGCAAGGAGGGATAATGGAATACCTTGGTGTAGTTGTTGATCTATTTATTGTGGAATGTCATGAGATGAAATACTTGTGGGAATCGGAAGCAGAGGCAAGTAAGAGTCTTCCGAGTTTAAAGACGTTGAAGATATGGTCGTGTAACAACTTGCTGAGTTTAGGTAATGATACTTGTGGAAGTAACTTGACATCTCTTAGAAAATTGGCAATATATCATTGTAATACTATGGGGTGGATCGTCGGATGTGCTCAGTTTTCTCACATTCTTCCTTCGTCTCTCGCTACTCTTTCCATAACAGAATTGGAATCGCTTTCAATGGGACTTGAAGATCTCACATCCCTGCGGTATCTCTACATTAGAAACTGCCGAAAGATGAGAGATCTACCAAAGGCATTGTTTCCTTCAATTTTGGAACTAAATATTAGTAAATGCCCCAACTTGAAAGAAAGTTGTAGTAGAAACGGCTCATACTGGACCCGTATCTCCCACATCCCATGCATTGAAATAGATGAAGAATTTGGGGCTAACAACAACTACAAGAAGGTATCGTATGACCCTCTTTCTCCACCTCGACTCATTTTTATTTGGTAAATTGGATTTTTGACTTTAGTTTTGTTCTGCCAACAAATGCTAAATATAGAAACAAATGTATAACTCCTACAAACACACAAGTTGCAAATTTACAATTATAAAAAACATATACACTTGACCTGTATGATGGAGTATAGTTACGGGTGACAATTCAGGTCAGGTGTGGGTTCACGAGTTTGGGTTCACACGTCAAAAACATTCAACCTGAACCCGGCCTTTTTATATACCGACATGTTTATATAAATAAGTCACATATCTCAACACTAACTTGTGGTCTGTCAACATGAAAACGACCCATATAACCTGTTTAATTACACGGGTTAAACACGTTAGTGGTTTTAAATGGGTCAAACAAGTCAACTTTTACTAATTAGTATGCATAACTTACTAAAGTATATCTACATTTTAAACAAATCTATTTTCAAATATATTTATAAACTACGAAAGTTTTATATATTTACCTTTAAACATGTTTTGATAATTAACAAACATATCGACCCATTTAAATAATCATCAACCCAAACCCAAACCATTGAATAAATAAGTCGACATAAAACTGACTCCAACTTTTTTTTCCTCAACCCTAACTGTAATTTTTGTTTTGATCTCAGTTCGGATTCCGTGTCGGCTCAGAATTTGGCATCCCTAAGTATAGTGTACAAGTGTGATACCGTGTACAGAACATCCAAACAGAATAACAAACTCAAATCCCTCTCCGAAAAAAGAAATTGAATGGAAAGTCTCACAAAACAAATTCAGTCCGACGTAAAATTCCGGAAAGAAATTGCAAGAGACATCGATCAAACCAATGGGCGAGTATAAATATTGTTAGGGTGTTGCTTTTATCTCGTGTACGTACACTAGATTTTGCTAAAACTTTTAATAATGTTATTTTTCTCCTACATTTTATTAGAGGGCCCAACCAAATTAAGGTTTGTTATGTTTGCTATATATATGTGAGAAATTGTTATGTTTAATTCAATCAATCAAAATACAATTCGCATTATATTATTTTACACATTTTTCAGACTTATATGGCATCTAAGTTCAAGATAGTTGTAGAATATCCTTCTAGTTAGATGCTGATTAGGAGCCTCATATGTCAGATTTTGGCAATTCTAAGCTTCTAGATCAATCATCTTATGCATTGCTTCAGGTGAACTTAACTTGGCTAATTTCTTTTTAATATGTATATGATATATGCTGACATGCAAAAGGCATCAGTAAAAGTCTGAAATCGTCACTAAAGGCGCCTTGGATTAAACGTTCCCATTAGTTCTTTTTCGAGATCCTGTGAATAAAAGCATATATCAAAATGGAAGAATCCCATCAACTCAATAATACTTCTTTCCGTGAATGATTTCGATGTACCAAAGAAATTATAAGAATTCAAAGAAGTGTTCAGCTGCTTAGTTTAAGCATCAACATAATACATCCACATCCAAAACATATCACTACATGGTGAAACGTGAAAAACAGGTATTCAACTAATTAACCAACAATAATTCATATTACATCAAGACTACATGCCCTAGATCGTTCTGGGCTCCATCTTGTAACCGTCGACACTAAAACCATCTAAACAAGAAGAATCGCTCACATTTTCACCATTTCGGTTTACATCAAGAACCAACAATGTTTTTGCAACACTACCACAAAGTCTAAGCGTGCATTGAAAATCAGACCAAACTCTCAACCGATTATCACATTCCTCAGATTTCACCAAAACACCATATTCAGAGTGAACAAGTGAAGGATGGTGCCGATATGCAACAAAGTCAACACCAAATTGACCCCCTGACCTAACCACCCAATTCCTCACCCGTAGATGAAAATACGCCTTGAAAAACTCAGGGAAATTTACCTTTTTGGAACTCATGTACTGCCATAACTCCTTATTTGTTTTTATAATATTATCGCCATCTGCTATTTGCATACATTTTAGGGAGAAACATAGATAAAAGGCTTCCTCAAAAGTGAACTGGAACCATTGGTTATCTTTATCCGATGTGATGATTGGTCGACCAAAACAGGTTTGATTCAAAAGGTCGGTTTGTTCAGGATTACTTGCAAAAAGAACGTTACAGTCTGAGAGCGTTCCTTGAGAATTGGATTTAATTAGAGAAGATTGAAGATCTAAAATTGATTTTGAAATGGGTTTTGCAAGTGCTTCTGCTTCTGACCCTTTCCCTTTCCATCTTGGTCCCATTATAACCTTAAAAAAAAAAGAAGATAAAATGAGGCAGATATACGTATTCGAGAAAACAATTTACTCAAGTTTATGGATTTCTGCAAGATCAAGTTATGCAATATAAGATCTCAAAAGGGAAATAAATTCAACAGCTAACTACTAGATAACAGAAACAAAGATCTTGCACCAATTATTATGCAATATGGACTATATATGATAATTCACGCAGATGTGAATCAAAAAACATACAAATCCTTCTTTGAAGAGTAGATATTTGTTTATACTTTTACAGCTGATCGTTAGTGCAAAGTTAACTCCCTTCCACCAGGTATTAATAATATATCAATATGAAATGTTATTAGTGCTAATTAACATTCTTTATTTAATTTTAAGACTGTAATTTGATTTTCCTAACTAGGTATCGTAAGATAGTTTAGTATACACTTCTACACCCACCTATTTCTCTAAGCTATCAGTGGTAAACAACTAAACACAATTCAAAACTTAATTATTGACATTCAAATTCATCCAACAACTACTCTAGTTCCAATACAAAACTGATTGTTGGGATATAAAGATATACACATTTTATTACTGATGTTACAGTTGGTAATGATTAATGAAGATTGAAGTTAGTACTGATGGGGCAGAAATGCTATCTACTACTGATGTTAATCTTGGAAGTTACTACTGATGATGAATACTACTGATCAATGATTACTACTGATCCTATTTATGGTGCTGATCGAGTCCGAGATTCTAGCTTAGTTTGTTATAGAATGTATATCTTGATGTATATTGATTGTAATCGATTCCTAAAATAACTAGGTTAACAATTTAGGCTTCAAGGACTAGTATATATAGTTCCATATGAATTGTAAACGCACGTGTGTATTGATCGATCAAATTAATATACATTGAAGCTTTTTGTGATTACTGTGTTCTTATTGTTCAATTGTATTTGTTTACAGTATTCATAAGTTCTTAATCAATTAAACTAGAGTGTTGATCCGCTGCAACTTCTCGTAGTTTGTAGATCTGTGATTAATTAATCTGTCTGGGTTAATCGATCCTGACAAGTGGTATCAGAGCTTTACAGTTCTAGATCTACGAATTAAGAACAACAAAAAGTTTCATACTTTCGATCTCAAAATTGTCAATCATGACTGATAACAATGAAAGCACTCAAGCTAACAAAATTCCCATTCTCACTCCCAACAACTTTGGGATGTGGAAGAACAGAATCAAGCAATATATGCTTATTACTGATTATTCCATGTGGGAAGTTGTTGTTGAAGGCAACAAAACCATCCAGACTCAAGTAGCAAGTTCCTCAACTGAAGTCGACAAACTCAAGTGTGAAAAAGAGAAGAAAGACAGAGGAATTGAACTCAAAGCCTTAAGCACTCTTTTGATTGCTATTCCCAATGATTATCAACATCTCTTTGTTGAATATGATTATGCAAAGAAGCTTTGGCAGGCACTGGAAAAGAGGTTTTTTGGCACAAAGAGCACCAAAAGAAACATGAAGTCTGTTCTGAAACAGGACTTTGAAAACTTCAAAGGCCAAAAGAATGAATCATTATCACAAGTCTTTGATAGGTTCAACAAACTTATTGGTGAACTGAATCAAGTTGGTTACAAACCCGACAATGATGATGTAAACAGAAAGTTTCTCAGATCTCTTGGTGAGGAATGGTCTATGTATACAGTCATATATAGACAAGGTGATGCTTTGGAAGAAAAAGAGCTGGATGAGTTGTACAATGAGCTAAGAGTGTTTGAATCTGAGGTAAGTACTAAAACTCCAGATTTACCTTCAAACAATGCTGCTTTTGTGTCTAGTACAGGAACGGGTCAGGAGGCTATAAAGAATGCAGGTATTGAAGATGTAGCAAGAGAATCTTTCTTCACTAGTCATGTGCATACTACATTGATTAGTGAGGATTTAGAACAACTCAATCATGATGATTTGGAAGAGATGGACATCAAGTGGCAGATGGCAATGCTGAGCTTAAGAACAAAAAGGTTTCTTAAAAGAACTGGAAGGCAAAATCTGTCTTACAACAAAGGTGATCGTGCTGGATTTGACAAAACCAAGGTCAAATGCTACAACTGTAGCAATCTAGGCCACTTTGCCAGAGAATGTCCAAATAAAGATCAAAGATCAAGCTACAACAAAAACAACACTTCCAATTCAACTGCTTTAGTATCTCAAGAAGGACAAGGATATGACTGGAGCTTTCAAGCAGAAGAACATGCACAGAACCAAGCTCTCATGGCCTTCACTACTGATTCTACTACTGAGGTACATTCTAAATCTTGTACTCCTGAATGCATTAAGGCATATAAAGAATTAGAAAAACTGAATAAAGAAACTCTAGAAGAGATGATTCTAAATAGAAACAGAAGAACTGAATATAATGGTTGTATAGCTGATTTAGAAAACCAAATTAAAATCTATAAAATAACTGATCAAAAAAATAAAAGATGAATTGCTACAAACCACTTATGAAAAAGAACATGTTGAATTAAAATTAAAAGAAACTTTAATCAAATTAGAAGAATGTCAAATGGAATTAGAACAAAATAAATTAACTATTAAAAATTTTGAAAGAAGTTCTAAAATTGTCAATGAATTAACAAGTAATCAAACCACTGAAAAAGTTGTTCATGGAGTAGGATATCATGCAGTCCCACCTCCAACTAATTTTATCCCTCCTCTTAAATCAAGCACAGAAAGAATTTTAAATAATTTAAAAATTGAAAGTCAAACTGAAACTGAAACCAGTAATGAAACAAATGAATCAAATGAGTCTTCTGATGATGATCAAACAACTGAGTCAACTGATACAAGTTTTCACACAACATAAAGTCAAACTGAATCCCCAAAATACAACTCAGAAAATATACCTACAATTTTAAGAAGGGGAAATCAAAGAAATTTGAACCGGTTAAAAGAACAAAGAAAACCTGAAAGTTCTAAATCAACAAAATAACATGCTTAATTTGCAACAAGGTTAACCACATAGCAAAAAATTGTCACTTCAATCCTATAAAAAGTCAAGAATTTAAAGAATTTAAAATCAACAAAGAAAAGGAGAAAGCTTTAAAATTAAAACAAACCGAAGAAACAAAAGCAAAAGAACTTAAAAAGACGCACCATAACTCCCGATACTCTTATGAAGACGTATTCTTGCTCTCGCAGTCGAACCCAGTTGCTGAACTCAGCAGTTAACGTTGTGTTGAATCTCCGATTCAACTCCACTTGGAATTTGCTACGGATTTGTTGATGATGTTAGATGATCTCGGCGTGGTATTCGGTCGTCCAATCCGTACTCACTACTACACACGACTCTCTCATGGCGTTAGGGATAAATTTTATGGGAAAATTTTCTTCCCGCATAGCTCTAGCAATTGATCACCATACATTTTAGTTATACGTAAAATCTCATTATTGGCAATTATCCATCACAATGGCTCAAGAAGGTCCTATACTCTATGGGACATAAGTTTGCCTAAGGCATCACAAGCAAAGTAGTGGTTTACACCACTATCAACTAATACCAAAAACATGCATACAATTCACGAGGAATATACATATCATACATATTCCCATATAATCAGGTATGTAACTCAGAAATCTGTCTCAGTAAAATAAACTCAGAGATATAACTCAGGAGCAACTCAGAAATCTTAACTCGGAAGTAAACCCCGAAATCTAACTCAGTAACAGCTCATAAAGTAATAATATTTACAAGTAATAGCATTAGATATAAATCACATTTTTACTCATTCTTATTACTACTCGCGTGTTCCAATTTACCGGCTTATAATACTTGGGATGCTATATTCTCTCTCAACCGCGTTATTGGTTCTCGAAATAACTCTTCTTTAACATTATATTGTTACCTTAGTCTATTTGCATATTACTCGTTTTGATAACCCTTTAATTAACTCAAATAACAATCTTATCATTTAATTCTCTCTAATAGGTTTCCATTCTACTACTATTAGTGGCTTCTTGATAATATTTTAATAGATGTTTTCTCATTCATCTAGTTTAACGATCCATAATAGTCTGCTTCGCTGATTTTACACAATTTAAAGTGTCTCTTGATTATTTTGACCATATATTTACTCATTAAATTCATGTTACCCACTAAAATTCCAATTAAATTCCATACTCTTATTTATAATGATTTCTCGTTACTCAAATTACGAATTAATTCCTTAGTTCTCATTTACTCAATTCGCAGTTACACTTTATTCTAAATCTTACGGTTTACTCATGGTTCATCAATTCAGTACATTCTCGTCTTTTCGAAATTTCTCCTAAGTTCAATATAAATTTATTGAATAGTTGTTCTCATCTCAAGTTTAATAATTATTCATAAATAGAGTTTTCTCGTATAATTTTATAATACCTCAAAAACTCATAACACTTTATAATACTTCAAAAATTTGGATAAAACTTTCCGTTAATTTAATACTTTTCTCTTTTGACTCATTTTATTAATTTGCTTATGTAACTCGATTTGTAAATTTCTTATAACTCAAAATTACTCCATAATTAATCAAAATAAAATTTTATCATTTAGCTCGTTTTAATAATAACTCATTACCAGCAAATTACCGATCTCATTTTAACTCATTTTCCTCAAAATTCCATTGTAGCAGTTTTCTCATATTCGACTCATTAATAAGTTCTCATCACTTTAATTTAATGATTTCTCATTATTACATTTATAACCACCCGAGAATAAGTATACTGTCTTATTTTGTATATAAATGTAGTATTACTACTTCCCTTTTGCACGATATTCATTCAACCCAATTAACTTGATTTGTTAATTTCTCCAGTAAACCCGATCTATCATTTTGTTGTAAACTCTATAATTACCCATAGAATATATTTAATTATTCTCAACTGCTTGATTTGATAGTTACTCTTATAATTTATTTGATTAATTATATGTATCTAGATTTCGCACTTTAAATTCATACCAACAAGATCTCTCTGCATAAGCATCATGCTCATAATATTTATAAACAATAATTAATGATAATTATTTCTTGACAATTTTCCTTTTTACCCCTACTCAACTCCACTTGGAGAAAACTCGTCCTCGAGTTTGGAACTAGTATTGTCTACCAAAATAAACAAGCAAGTATGTATTCACACAAACAATTAGGATACACATACTAAATTCACAATAACAAGCATTGGTCCATCGTTCCCTTCAAAATCTCCCCATAACCAACCAAAAGTTCGGTGTGTACGATAATAGGGGCCCTCTATTACTTTCGACACCTACTTCTGTTTGGTCACGAGTAAATCCCAAAGTTTACAACTTCCCACATATAAACCCACCAACAAATCACACTCAGAAGAAAGGAATTTTAATCACACTCAGGAGAAAGGAAGTTTATTTTCAATATCTGATAAATACAGATATGCACTCAACAGTGCATACTCAAAATCTCATAACCATTACTCAGAAAATCATGCGTACATTTAGTCTCGTACGCGATACTCGGATAACTCAGATTCATAGAAATATTTCCACTTAGTTATTTTCACAATACAAATCTCCTTTTAAACTTTTCATTTGGATATGCCATTTATCATTCCTCATAAATATGACTTATATCCTTTTCACAGTTATATTAAATTTATTGTAATTTGTGAGCATGCCGATTAATATCTTTTTGGTTAGAGTTCTCAGTTATTGCGTTCCTCGTTTAATTTGATTCAATTCATCGCTCTTTTAACTCGTTTTTAAATCAATCATCATCAAACTGATGACGTTAGCTTCCTCTTAATCCTCTTATATAATTACTCTTTTAAGATGAGCTTCAATAATATCTGATTAATTTGACTCAGCAATTTCCCAATTAATTAGTCTATTAAACTTACATAGTTTATTTTAAGTTATCAGTGTGAACTCATTAATCTTGTCACTTAACTTGTCATCCACATTTAGTTTTGCACCCGGCAATTTACTCGAAATGTGCCCCCCCCCCCCCCCCCCGTTTTTTTTTTTTTTTTTTAATGATTCTTCAATAATTACTAACTTGTTGACCTTAATATGGAATCTGCTTAACTATTATATCTCGTGATTCGTTGTATTCACGAAAATCTTAATTTCTCATTTTGACAACTTCTCTTTTAACCCTGATCAATGATTTTCTTTTAGATCCTGATAATAATTCTCGTTTAGCTAAATGTAATTATTTCCCATTTTATTGACTTAATAATTCTTTCTTTTACTCAATTTGGTAGATCCTCTTAAAAATATTCTTAATCAATTTGATTTACTAATCTCTGATTTACTCGTTCAAATGACTCGGTCTATTAAGTGTTTTCTCCCATATGAAAGTTTTTAATATTTTTTTCAAATACGAAAATTTAATACTCCTCTTTAATATTAATAATTTTCCCTTTTCTCATTTACTCAAAGCATGCGAATTATAAATTTATATCCCGTTATTACACTTTTGGTCAAAATTTCTCAAAACTTATAAAATCTCATTTCAACTCTATTAGGTATTCCTCTAAATTGGAAACTTTTATTATTAAAATTTATAATTCCTCTAGTATGCGTATTTGTATAAGCATAAATATATTAAACACTGGGAATTAAATCCAGAATTTTACTCAAAATTATGCTCAAAATTATACTCAAATAATCAAACCTCGCATTCGTATATCTACATATACATAGTATTTAATCGTACTATTCGTATGTAATTTTCGTATGTTATTATAACTTTTAAGGTTTATTTCACAGATGTAATCAGAAACAACACTCGGAAAAATATACTTAGAAAATAAACACAAAATCTCAGACTACTCTACTCATCCATACTCAGAATACAACATACATCTCAGATAAATGAATACTATTAATTATTACCAGCAATGGGAAAAGCGAGAGGTCGACGTGACATGCTGTATACTTGATGTGGAAACTTTTCTCAGAAAATATTTTACTTAGTTCGTGTTTTAAAACTCAAGACTCAAACTTGAGATTGAATCCACCCCTTGTGAATCCAAATCCCTCAAGTCAGAGCTCTGATACCAACTTGTAACACCCTAAAATTTACAAGATTTTTAAAATTTTTGAAAAATAAAATTATAATCAAAAGGTCCCATAAATAAGTCTCAGATATAAATATTTAATCTTTAAAACGTATTTAATGCGGAAATAGTTAAAATAAAAATAAAGTGTTTTAAAATATTAATTTATGTCCACATCAGTATTGATAAGATACAGCAGTCGACCGTCCACCTTCTCCTTTCCTTTGCTGGTACCTGAAACAATGTGGGGGAAAGTTTGGGTCAGCTGGGAAGCTGAGTGAATAATCTCAAAATGCATACAATCATAACATACAACACATGAGGGCACCTCGGTGTACTCCTACTCAGATTCTACTCAGTTAATTACTCAGATTTATTTCTCAGATTTTATTACTCAGATTTTAATTTATATAGCGCGCTTGTGTGATTTGGGACAAGAGATCAACCTCGCCCCTCCTCACACCTCAGATAGGCATAAGCCAAAAACTCAGACGGGAGTGATCCCAAAACTCAGACGGGAGTAATCCCAAAACTCAGACGGGAGTAATCCCAAAACTCAGACGGGAGGTGATCCCAGGCATATAGCCAAAAACTCAGATGTGTGTTATTATGTTTTATTATCTCTTTAACATAATTATCTCAGATGCCCTAGCAAGTAGTAGCACAGAATGACCCTGTGCCGAGCTCGGTTACCCAGGCACAATGTCTCAGATTAAAATAAATCAACAGCTGCTCAGATACTCAGATAGCATGTCAAACTCAGATAACAAATCAAACTCAGATAGCGGGTCAAACTCAGATAACAGTTCAAGCTCAGATAACAATTATGGTGCAAGAAATGTAACACATAAGTCATGCATGTACAACGTTAAAACTGAATACACGGTGAGAATACTCACCTCGAGAAACGTAAGCTCCAAAGAATTCCCGACAGTCAAAAGTACAGCACGTTATCACCTAGACGGTCCTAGAACCAAAAACGAAACCCTGAATTAAAATTCTACCCGAGGGCTTATTTCAGAAAACTGGCAGCCCCCGTCGGTCTCACGGGAACTGCCATAACTCCTAAACGGTTCAATAGATTATCCTCATCTTTTTACCATGGCTAGAAGACAATCAGAACTACAATTTACTGTGAGACGGTCACTGGCCAAAACAGCTTCTAGGTGTCTCAAAACAGTGATGCAAGACAGACATGCTGCACAGGTCATTTTCCTAACAGCAGCATACTAAATCAACTATAACTTTTAAACCGTAATTCGGATTAACGAGAGGGTTGCGGCGTTGGAAAGTTAACTCAGAAAACAAGTGACCAGCATGGGCCAAAAATTCAAAAACGTATTTTAAGTGTGGTAAAAATAGACCCAAAGTTGGAGGACAGCTTCTGATAAGAATTTAGCTTATTATTTAGAACCCGATTTGAATCCCGACATCAACCCGATTATACCCGAGGCACCCGACAGCCCCGGAACCTGCTTTATCACAGAATATCATTTTCACAGTAGGTTAAGTAATTGTTCTTATTAAACTTCTCGGTTTAAGGAACCAAGAACTTAAAGGTTCGGTTCCCGATTTCCTCGATTAATAAAAGCGTCTAGCTCATCGCAACATGTTTTTACCCAACCCGACACCTGCAATGCAGCCCTTAACCCTCACAATTTCAGTGGCTACTAAACCCAAACCACCGACTCATAACTAGGCAACGAATAAAACGGATTTAACTATCAAGGTGACAAAACAAGGGTTTCCCGATACAAGCAACCACCAAGCAAGAAAACCCGATACCTACAAGAACAAGGTTAGACTCGAGAATCCCACCGATCATACTAAAATGGGGAAAACGAAATAGGGAGAGTAGCTATACCCAAACATAATTGGTTATCGGCTCGGGGGAAACGGTTCGGGAGAAATTCTCAACAAATCTGCTCGGGTGTAAGCCCTCAACAAACCAAAATTCTGCACAAACTCGAACTCATTTATTTGCGGATTTACTCGATAACGGAGGACACATCATGGGTTGGAGATGCTCAATTTGCGACTGGAAGAAAACACATGGAGATGCTCTTAATCGGTTAATGGTCGCACGTACCCTAGAATCTTCCTGCTCGATCAACAATATTTGATTCCGACTAGAATTCTGCTCAATTCCACAACACCTCCACATAGAATCAAGGTGAGAAAACGGACTGGAGTTACGGATTTTCACCCGAATCATTCAGACATTGGGATAAGCTCGACATCTTCTTCTGCTCTAGGCTGCTATCACGATGGGTGGAGGGAGGCAGGAAACTAGGGACGGCTGGACAATAACGATAGATTGGGGTGAAAGGAATCATTTGTCGGCAAAAGGGGGTAGGGTACGTACTACAACTGGTATACATATCTCCTAATGGCAAGCTAAAAGCCCAACACCGCCCACTCTCAATGCAATGGGCTCCACCTAATGGGTTATTATACCAGCTCTTCTCTCCCTTTGAATCCAAACCGAGCCCAATAAAAATAACGGGATTGGGACTCGAGATCAACCAGAAAGGAATTCGACCCAAACAATCTATAAACAATATGGGGCTCGGCTCTAATAATACACATACGTCCATACTAGGCAACTCTAAAGGGCCGATCAAGAGAAAAACAAGGGAAGGGAAGTCCGGCTCGAGATTGAAACGACGTACGCGAAAAGAAGGCCTTGGCCTCATCGGCCGGCCTTGGGATTAGTCGTCACGATAACAATTAATTAGTCTCATAATTATCTTTAAGATGATTAATTATCCAGCCATTCATATAAAACGTCACACGTTCAGTTAACTCAATTAATACATGTAACTTCATTATAATTAACTTACTAATTAGTCCATTTAAAATTAAAAATGTCAATTAAATTAATATTATTTAATTATTAAAATTTCAGGGCGTTACACGTTGGATTATAATTGTTTTTTTTATAAAAAAATTGACATAATAGTGTCTCAGGTAACTCAAACCATTTCAACCCATATATAATCTTGACAATATTTTTGGCTCTTAATGCAGGTCTTGTGTTTTGTTAGACAAATAGCCCAAAAGTTGTATATGGACTTGGAAGATAGCGAACTGTTTTGCGTACTTTACGTTAAAAATTAAGCATGTAATTCTTTGGTAGAGTCATTTGGCAGAGTAGGTAACTGAGCATACTGGGGCATTTCTGGTTTATGAATCTTTGGTAAGTCGGGTAAATTAATCAAGAAGGTTTCTTGCTTCTGCTCTAAGGTTGCTGGTTCTCATTGACGTGTGTGTGATGATCAACAATAGTATGACATATGAAGGGTACTTGTGAGGCAACATTGTGATGAAAATGAATGTTGTAGGGAAGTTTTGATGATAAACCTATGAATTAATTGCTTTCTTTTATATATGAATTAATATGCTAAATACCATATGTTATCAGTTTTATCTTTAAAAGTCAAATTTAACATTGGTATAAAGAATTGCTTCTTTTGTTAAAAGTAATAGTTTCAATCATGTATCATCTGGACCATCCTTGGCTTGACTTGGGTAGACTTATGTTGACCGGTCACCACTAGCAACCATCGCTACCTCCACTAGCACAACCTAATTTGTTACTGCAAAATATAGTCACAGGGTACCCGCCGCCGCATTGCGCGGGTACCCTGCTAGTGTTATACGTATGTATACATTGGTAAAGATATAGTTTTATAATTTTACTTATTTTTTATGACCGGGAGTGTGCGTGATTTTGGCTATGATCGCAACATTTCCACTTGCTCAACTTTTCTTCTCACACATTCTACCCATAAAAAGGTGATCGTCATAATGTTAAATTTTTTAAAAAAATAATCAAGATTATCAACTAAAGCATATGATTATGCCATGTTACAGGGAATTAGTACATATGGTTACATCATAGTTCAGGATCATGCTATGACAAGTAACTCAATTTTTACCCATTTTTAATTAACCCAGGCTGACAAAAGTCACATGAAATATGTGTTGGTGTGAAACTGACCCATTTGAAATTCTACATTAAACACTCTTTTGTTGTAGAATTTTTAGTAATTGATTGTAAGATGGCTTTGTTTGTCTATTGACTCTTTGTAATCTTATTAATCTTTAAAATTTTTACAAGTTGAAACTACCACTAACATCAGCGAATACGACCACAACCATTAACCATCACTACCACCACCACCGCCCAAGAATCGCCTCGTAACATAGTCACAGGTACCCGCCGCCGCATTGCGCGGGTACCTGCTAGTCATCAATAAAGTTCAAAAGTTACATTTTGGAAGACATGTATTCATTGCATTTTGAAGTTTTAATAGAAATTTTAAGTGAGTTAATGCACCAAAACATGTGCCTAAGGGACACATATTAGAAATTATGAAAGTTGGTAGAAAAGAAATAAAAAAGAAAAGGTGGGACTCGATTCGAAAGCTTGACCTGTCGTTAAATAACTAAATGGCCTACCACTCCGGCCAAAGGAAAACTTAGTTTACATTTCTCTTAAACGTAATATATAGAAAACAAAAAAGTGAATTGCTGTCATAAGCCAATTGGTTATGTCATTGTTCATCCAATGTCTTTTGTTAGGTATATACTTCCTCCGATTCAAAATAAGTGATACACTTTCCTTTTTGGGGTGATTCAAAATAAGTGATACACTTTGAAAAATTACCTTATTTGGCAAAAAATAGTGGGACCCACATCCACTAACTATCAATTTTAATAAAGTGAAATGACCCCTTTACCCTTACTTTTTACTTTTAAACATCATTAACCCTACTTTTTTCAAAAAATATGGGACCCACTCCCCGCTAACCATCCAATTAATCTAATTTAATTATCATTATAATCTTTTGCCTCAAAAACCGTGAAACCCCAAGTGTATCACTTATTTTGAATCGGAGGAAGTATAATAACTTTATAAAGTTGTCTTCAAGGAATTCCACCAAAATTTTAAAGTCCCAAGGAACAATTCCTAGCTATTAGATCAAAATGATCAAGATCAAATCATATGTGTTTCAAGTCACGACCACCACCGCCGGTTACCACCACTGACCACCGCCGTCCGGCGGCAGCGGTGGTGGCTGACATTGAAGGTGTTGGTGTTAATGGGGGTGGTGGTGGTATTGATGTATTAAAACACATGTGATTCACTAAAACACATGTGTTCCAAAATACAAACGATCATATTACTTCGAAGCACATGTGTTTCAAGTCAAGAAACACATGTGTTTCACTAAAAACATGAGTTTCTAAAACACAACGTAGCATACGAACTACGAAGCACATGTGTTTTAAAAGGTGAAACACATGTGTTTCAAATACATAAAAATATGAGTTTCTTAAACACAGGGGAGCACACGAACTACGTAGCACATGTGTTTCAAAAGGTGAAATACATGTGTTTAAAACACATGTGTTTCAAGTAACGACCACCACCGACCACCGCCGGCCGCCACCTTCGGTCGCCGCCCGCCGCCGTCGCCGGAGGTGGGTGGGGTATTGATGTATTGAATCACATGTGTTTGTAGTGGTGGGGGTGGTTTGAATCTTGATCTTGTCCTTTGACTTTTTCTTGATCAAAAAACTATTAATTGTCCCTTAAGACTAGACAAAATTCTTGTACTACCTTGAACAAACCACTACCTATTAAGCAAAAGTTATGATAAACACAACAAAATTTGTGGTTTAAAAGTTACTCCTTTAATAAACTGCGAGATAAAATGGAAATGGTTAACCATTCATTCCTTTCATTCTACTTCGTTTACATGTTGATACGCATGTTTATATATTTAATTGCATTTTAGATATATACATTTAAAATATTTTACTTGCTTAATTCAGATCATATATGCTTACATATCTCACATATCTTACACACATTTATATCTTTTACATTTTTTATATGTCTTATCCAATCTTTAAAAACTATATATTTACATACTTCACGTGCATTTTATATTTATATGTCATACATGTTTTATACTATTATATCTCCTTAAGATATCTATATACTCATGACGTTACTAATTTTTTTCTCCACTACACATTTTTGTCAGAGTTCTTTCAGGAAATGATCTCTCTACTCCAGGTAGAGTTATTACCGTCTACATCTCACTTGCACATATATTGCCTTAGGTGAAATTTTTTTGGTATTAAGATGTGGCAATGACAAAGCTGAAAAAATGAAGGTCAAAATAAGATATGTGCTCACCAAAAGTTATTAGAATTAGTGGATGATATTTGTTTAGGTAATTTTTATGATATTTTTATATACCGGATTGTACATTATCATATTATGGTCCATTTATTTTGGATGTTATGAGGGAAACTTCACGTGTAATTTCCCACACAAAAATGAAAACGACATCCACGTCTCCTCAACTACTTTTCATTTATCATCTACTCTTTAATGATCTCAAGGATAGATATTTTTCCACACAACCCTCCTTCACCCACCCTCGTTCTCATATTTTCATCACAATCTAATAATGGCGGAAATCATTCTTTCGGCTTTCTTTGAAGCACTCTTTACAAAGTTAGCCTTGGAGCGCATGGGTCGCGGCAAGCGTATTCGTGAACAGCTGCAAAAGACCGAGAGCTGGTTACACCAAATCCAAGCTCTGCTTATTGATGCAGGGCAGAGGCCGATAACTGACGAGTATGTTCAAAAGTGGTTGTATGACCTCCAAGATTTGGCTTATGAGATAGATGATGTTCTTGATGACTTGGCAACCAAATCTATGCAAGTCGAAAAGAGAAAGGTAAGAAATACCATTCCAACTTGTTTCAATGGTTTGTCTTTAGGTACTAACAAGAGTGACAAGTTGGATCACATTACCAACAAGTTACAACTTCTGGAATCACAAAAGAACACTCTCGGTTTGACTGAGAAAGCTGGGAAGTCAAAAGATATGACCAGAAGATTGGAGGCAACTTCTTTGCCTGTAGATATTGTCGGGCGTCAAGGGGATAAAGAGAGATTGCTTGAGAAGTTGTTGGGCGATGAACCGTCTAATCAGAACTTTAGCATCCTACCTATTGTCGGCGTGGGCGGGATTGGTAAAACTACTCTTGCACAATTTTTATACAATGAAGCACAAGTGAAGGAAAAGTTTGAACTCAAGGCGTGGGTGTGTGTTTCTGACGAGTTTGATATCTTAAAGATGAGCAAAATAATATTTCAGACTGTGACCGGGGAAAACAAGGAGTTTGCGGATTTAAATCTGCTTCAAGTAGCTCTTAGAGAGAAACTAATGGAGAAACGCTTTCTTCTAGTTTTGGATGATATATGGAGCGAAAGCTGTGAGGAATGGGAAACCCTCGTGCGCCCGTTTCTCGCAGGGGCTCCCAGAAGTAAAATTATCATCACAACTCGGAAGCAACAGTTGCTTAAAAAGTTGGGTTATGATAGGCCATACCTTTTACAGAGTTTGTCGCATGACGATGCTCTAATTTTATTTTCTCAACATGCGTTGGGTGTAAATAACTTTGATTTACATCCAACACTTAGACCAATCGGTGAAGCGATTGTGAAAAAATGTGATGGCTTGCCTTTGGCTTTGATAGCACTTGGGAGGTTATTAAGGACAAAAACAAATGAAGAGGAATGGAAAGAGTTGTTAGATGATGAGATTTGGCGGTTGCAAGAGGGAAATGAGATTATTCCTGCTCTTAAACTAAGCTACCTTGATCTTTGTGCACGTTTGAAGCGGTTATTTGCATATTGCTCGTTGTTTCCTAAGGACTACTTGTTTGACAAGAAGGAACTTATTCTACTATGGATGGCAGAAGGGTTTTTGCACCACTTGGCTACAAGCAAGTCAATGGAACGTGTGGGAAGTGAATATTTTGATGAGTTGTTATTAAGGTCATTTTTCGTGCATGCACCTAATGATGAATCATTGTTTATAATGCATGATATGATGAATGACTTGGCCAAATTTGTTGCTGGAGATTTCTTTTTGAGGTCAGACAATGAGATGGAATTGAAAGGAATTACGAAGGAAGCTTTGCAGAAATGTCGTCATGTGTCATTCGTTAGGCAGAAGTATGGAACTTACGAAAAATTCAAGATTTATGAAAGTGCTAAATGTTTGAGAACATTCTTAGCCTTGTCAGTTGGGAAGAAAAAAAGTTGGGATAAATTCTACTTATCAAATAAGATTTTGGTTGATTTGTTTTGTGAGTTACCATTGTTAAGGGTTCTATGCTTAAGTGATTATGAGATAAGCGATGTACCAAATTCAATTTGTCGTTTGATACACTTGCGATATCTTAACTTATCTCAAACTGGAATCACACATTTACCGGAAAGCATTAGTGATCTTTATAATTTACAGACATTGCTCGTTTATGGTTGTAGAAAATTAACCAAGTTGCCCCACAATTTTTCAAAATTAAAAAACCTAAGGCATCTTGACATTAATGAAACCCCACTCTTGGGGAAATTGCCCGTAGGGATTGGTGAGCTGAAATGCATACAAACGCTTAACAAAGTCATTATCGAGAAAGCTAATGGGTTCGAGATAACAGAGCTTAAGCATTTAAAAGATCTCCATGGAAGAATTTCCATCAAGGGGTTAGACAAAGTGAAAAGCACAATGGATGTAAAGAAGGCCAACTTATTAGATAAGGAGTTCAATGAATTGGAGATGGAATGGAGTAATGTGTTTGATATGTCTCGTAATGAAACGCTTGAAAAAGAAGTGCTTAACATGTTAAAGCCTCATAATGATAGATTGAGAAAGCTTGTGATTATGTCATATGGAGGTATAGAGTTTCCAACATGGGTTTCGGATCCCTCATTTACTCAACTGACACATGTGACGATAGGTGATTGTAAAAGATGTACATATTTGCCGTCATTCGTTCAACTTCCATCACTTAAGGAGTTGTATATTAAAGGAATGGATAATGTAAATGTTTTGCATTCAGAATTACTTGGGAGTTCGCTTGAAATTCTTAGTTTTGTAGATATGCCAGAGTTAAGGCTATGGTCCATGAATAGTGAAAATGCTGGTACAATGTTGTTTCCGTGTCTTCGGAAGCTTTCTATAAAACGCTGCCCTTGTTTGGTCAAAGCCTCACTCGGAACACTTCCTTCGTTACAAAGATTAACTATAAGTGGATGTCAAGATGTCATATTAAGAATTCTAGTTAAGGCGGGGGCTTCCACGGTCACTAAGTTAAAAATAAAAAACATCTTTAGGCTTACTCGGTTGCAAGGAGGGATAATGGAATACCTTGGTGTAGTTGTTGATCTATGTCAGGATCGAATAACTATATACAAGTTAATAAACACCTTAGATCTAATTGATGATAGAAGTTGCAGCGGATCAACACTATATCAATAATTAAGAACAATGAACTGTATGAACAATAAACAAGAATATTAAGAACACAGTTTCACAAAAAGCTTCAATGTATATTATTGAGTTAACAATACACACGTACGTTTACAATTCGTAAGGAACATACTTATAGTAGTCCTTGAAGCTAAACTATTTACCCTAGTTATTCTAGGATTTGATTTACATCGAATTATAAAAGATATACATTTAATTACATTCTATAACTATCTCTACGAAGATCTCGGACTTGATATCTTCCAAAAACGCGTATCAGTAGTAACTGCAATCACCAGTAGTAAATAAGTAACATCAGTAGTAAACTTGGTGATCAGTAGTAAGTCCAGAAACCAACGTCAGTAGTAACTACTAAGATCAGTAGTATCTTCAATAAGCTTGATCAGTAGTAACTTTAGTTATAGCTTACACCAGTATCAACTTCATCAGTAGTAAATGTTTTCTGCCCCATCAGTACTAAGTATGTCAGTACTAACTGCAGCATCAGTAATAAGTTGATCTGTGTTTTGCTCCAACAATCTCCCCCTAAACTTATTGATTATGATTTAATCAATCAAGTTTCTTTTGTTCCTCTTGTTCTTTTCTTCTTCTCTCAAGAGTTCTTTGATTCTGTTGAAGTCTTTGTTCAATAATGTATCTGCTGTTCCTCTTTGTAAAATAATTCAGTTTATTTTGGAACATAACAGCATCATAGGGTTTCATCAAAGTGTTTATAAATATCTGATACATTGTCTTCTCAGAATGTGGATATTCTTTCTCATATAAGTACAGTTCACACACTTTGCCTGATTTCTCAAAGAAGTACATATTTGCAGTAGGAATGACATTCCAAGCATATACATTACCTGGATTTGTAAATTGTTCTGGATAATTATCTGGATAAAATGCAGCATCAATCATCTTTGTTAAATATCCAGCTCCAGATTCTTTCCATGATTTCTTTGTCATTCTTGGTTTCCCAATAATCAAAAGTTTGATTACATCACTTCTTGAACATGATCTGATTAAGGGTAACCATCCAGTGAATCTTTGTACTACTTTGTCTTCCCTTATGACTTCTATGACATTATTCTGCATCACTCTCCAGTTAAGAATTGGATTGTTCTGTAGAGGAGCAACTGGCATTTCAAGAACAGGTATAATTTGTTGTTTTGATTTCTTCTTGGAGCTTTGTTCTTGATCAACAGATTTTCTTTTTAGTGATTGGGGAGTTGAAGTATTACCAACAGTTGTAACACTACCAGCTTTGAGCAAATTTAAGCTGATTGGTACTAAAGTTTTGGTTTTGGCTTTCTTTGATTCTTCAGCTTCTTGTTCAGCCAGGTCTTTCTTCTTCTCAGTGCAGTATTTTTCAATAATAGTTACCATCTTCATTCTTCCAAAAGATTTTGCACTGTGACCTCTTGTCTTCAGAAAGTCAATCATAAGAGACTTTTGTTCAAATATATCATCAGGTAACTCACCTTTTGTTCTTTTGCATTCTGCTACAAGCTCTTCAAGACAGTTCAGATGTTCTTCTTCTACTTTTCTAAGCCTTTTGAATTCTGCTTCTTGGCCTTCTATCTGAACATCTTTAATTTGAACATGTGCTTGAACAGAAATTTCTCTTTGATTCTTCTTTTGTTCAAGAGCTTGATACTTAGCTACCTTATCCCAAAATCTCTTATTCTTCACCTTCCATTTGTCTTGTTTATCAGCTCTAACAAGATTTATCTTGTTTACCATGTAATGACCAAGAGCTCTGTTAGGGTAATCTTCATCATATATTTCTTTACCCTTTCCAATGTGTGCTGAAGGTGGAGGTGGAATATATTTCATGTCTGGCACTCCACTTATTATAACAGAGGGAGAAAATGATCTAATTTCATTTTGTTGAAGTATTTTTGGATGTGGAGGAAGTGAGCATTCATCAACCTCAAACCAATTCACATTATCATCAATGTCAGGTATGATAAGTGGTTGATCAGGTGTTGGTGGTTTGGTAATGATGACATGTCTCTCTCTTTCAATAAGCTCTGGAAAATGCAATTCTTCCTCTTCAGTAGTAACTAGAGTAGTTACTACTGGTGTTACTTCAGGAGTTACTACTGATAGGGCATCAGTAGTATTTGCTGCTATTAATTCCTTTTCTTCATTTACTACTGCTAAAATATCAGTAGTAGAGGTTACTACTGGTATTTCCTTTTCAACTTGTTCTTCCATTGTAGCAGTAGAAATAGGCTCTTCTTCTGTCACCATCATCTCTGGGCCTTCATCAACATTTGTTTCTTTTAAATTTAAAAGGGAGGATGCTGCTGCTGCTATAGATTCATCAATCATTGTCTGTATATTATCCTTCTCCCCCTTAGTGAGCTCAACTGGTGGAGCCTCACTATCATCAATCCTTTTCTTCAATTGTCTGATGATTTTGCCTTGTTGATAAAGCCTGTGCTCATATAATCTCATTCTTCTGTTGATGGTGTTGACATGCCTTTTCATTGCAGCCATGGTTTTCCCTTGGTTAGTTAAATATATATGGCAATTTTGTACAGTGGACTCAAGAGAATCCACTTTATCCGTCAATTGAGTGATTTTAATACTGCCCTCACTCCATCTAGCAAGATCATCGGGCTTACTAACAGGTACATTGGTTTTAAGGTTTTCCTTCCTTTCCATCAATTCCACAGATCTGCCCTCATCACTGCTTGGTGATTCATTGGGTCTTTTAGACATTCTCTTCTTCCTAGAAGAAGCAGAGATGCCCCCCCTTGTGGTTTCTTGGCACCGGGGTCCTTTGAGTAATTCCTCAAAAGAGTCATCACTCAAAGTTGCCGAGGTTTGGGTCCTAATGATGTTTTCACTGTCCTGTGCACCCACCTTTGGGGCATCAGTAGTGAAAGCCCCCCCCTCATGTCCTCTCTCCTCCTTGGAGGACAACTCTTTGAGCCTGGGGTGTGACTCGATTTGTCCCCTGGTGTCCTTTGAAGAAAGTTTCTTTCTTTTATAAATTGTGGAAATGTTTTTGGTTTTGTCTGGTAGGTCTTCCACAGAGTGAAGAGTAGCACTCTGCAGATTTATATCAAGTTCCTGGGACACATTCAGGACTTCTGTTTGGGTTGGTGATTGAGTGGCTATTTGGATTGGTGTTTGGGCTGTATTTGGGGGTGATGGAGTGGGTTGAGGTTCAACTTGGGTTGTAGCAATGGTTGAACCCTCTCCAATATTGGGTTGATCTTTGATCATGTTAGGAAACAGAGGGGTTTCCTTGCCCGAAAATTTAAATTGTTTTCTCATATTTGAGAAAACTTTCTTGTTCAACTCAGGTAATAGAAAAATGTTTTTAGGAGTTGACAAGTTTTGTAATTCACAGTTTATGATATGTTGTAGAAATCTGGGATACATTAAAAATTTAGAAGAACTAAGATTTCCCAACATACCATCAAATATCATGTTTGAAAAATTAAATACTTGGTCTGTGCATAAACAGACAACAGCAGAGGCTATTGCCTTATTAAACTCATTCCAAGTACTTCTTTTAGGAGAAATACAATGCTGAATGGTATGTATTAAAAATTTCCATTGTGGAGAGAGAAGACCCTTTTGATAAGTAACTATATTCAGTCTTCCCTCATATCCCATTTTATTCAAAATTTCAGCAATGTATTCCTTAGGAAGAGTGGACATACCTGAATCATCGTGTAATTGTAGATGGTGTCTGATTGATTGTTCTGTTACTGTGATGTGCTTTCCATCTACTTTAGATTTTATCATTGATGATGTTGTTCCTTCTGTTCGCTCAGCATTGGTCCAGAAATCCACCAAGTGCTGTTGATATGATTTTGGTTTTACAGTTAAGGCAAACTGTATATATGAATTTCTCAAAAATTTTACGATCGGACGGAAATCTTTTGTTCCGTCGGGATTCTTTAAAAATGCAACCATATTGTGAAATTCTGAGTATTTGAGATCGGTTTGCACATCGAGAGTTTGTAAAGTTGCCATTGTTTTTGAGATTTTGCAAGAATTTTGTTACTGATGAAGAGTTTTTGATCGTAAACTAGGGTTTATCGAGAGGTGTTTAGAGAATCGAAGTAAAGATAATGCTAAATTAATCGTCTGCCGCCTTTTATATCTTTCGATTAAACCTGCAAAACTACGAAAATAGCCTTCGAATCATAACATAACGGTTATTTTCATGGGGGTTAGTTTGGTAATTGTGTTTATGAAAGACCAGTAGTAAATAAGATATCAGTAGTAAAACGTCAGTAGTATCTACTAACATCAGTAATGACTAAGGATTTTGACATCAGTAGTAACTATAGACATCAGTAGTAACCATTAACATACACGACCAGTAGTATATGAGAATACCAGTAGTACTGACTTACCAGTAGTATTTGTGTAAACCTAAAATACACCAGTAGTAATGAATTACCAGTAGTATTTTGTGCATACACTTTCACACCAGTAGTACAGCAATACCAGTAGTAAAACACTTTAAAAAAATATTTTACAACACTAAATTTACACATGATTTTAAGAGAGATTTTAAGTTATTAAAATCATTCCAATACTGCTGACCAAGAAGTTGAATCTTCCTACATCAAATGCTTTTGTAAAAAGATCTGCTAATTGATCATCAGTATGGATTTTAACTACTTTGATTAATTTCTTTTCATTACAATCTCTTATAAAGTGAAATCTTATTTCAATGTGTTTAGTTTTTGAATGTTTTACTGGATTATTCACAATACTAATAGCACTTTGATTATCAATAAAAATAGGAGTTTTAAGGATAGAGATACCAAAGTCTAGAAGTTGATTTTGAATCCATAGAACTTGAGCACAGCAAGCAGATGCAGCTACATATTCTGCTTCAGCAGTAGATGTTGATACATTTGTTTGCTTCTTACATTGCCATGACACCAGTCTTGATCCAAAGAATTGACATCCACCAGTAGTGGATTTTCTATCTTGACATTCACCTCCATAGTCACTATCTGTATAGGCTATTAGTTCAAAGGGTGAGTCATGTGGATACCATAGACCTAGTGATGGTTTGCCTTTCAAGTATCTGAATATTCTTTTAACAGCTTGCAAGTGTAGTTCTTTGGGTCTTGCTTGATATCTTGCACACACACAAACACTATACATAATGTCAGGTCTTGATGCAGTTAAGTACATCAAAGAGCCTATCATTGATCTATATAAGTGTTCATCTACATCCTCCCCCTCAACATCAGGATGTAGGTGTTTGTGTGTTTCCATTGGTGTACTAGCACTTTTACTGTCTTTCAAATCAAACTTTTCCAAGATGTCTTTGACATATTTTGATTGATTTATCAAAATACCATCAGTTCTTTGACTGACTTGGAGTCCAAGGAAGAAGTTCATTGGACCCATGGAGCTCATCTTGAATTTAATTTGCATCAGTTCTTCAAATTCTTTGCATAATAAATCATTGGTTGAGCCAAAGATGATATCATCTACATAAATTTGTACCAGTAGTATATCATCCTTGACTTTCTTTGTAAACAATGTTTTATCAATGGCTCCTCTTTTAAAGTTGTTCTTCAGTAAGTATGATGATAATGTGTCATACCATGCTCTTGGTGCCTGATGTAGGCCATATAGAGCTTTATCTAATTTGAACACATAATCACCATGTTTTGGATCTTCAAAACCTGGAGGTTGGCAAACATATACCTCTTCTTCAATTTTCCCATATAGGAAAGCACTCTTAACATCCATTTGATAGACTTTGAATTTCTTGAATGAAGCATATGCTAGAAATATTCTTATTGCTTCAATTCTAGCAACAGGAGCATATACTTCATCATAGTCTATTCCTTCTTCTTGAGTGTATCCTTGGGCTACAAGTCTGGCTTTATTCTTGATCACTATACCTCTTTCATCTTTCTTGTTTCTGAATATCCATCTTGTTCCAATGGCTCTTTTTCCTTTGGGTAGAGGTACAAGTGTCCAAACAGCTTGTAATTTAAATTGAAGGAGTTCCTCTTGCATTGCCTCAATCCAGTTTGAGTCCTTCATTGCTTGTTGGATCTTCTTTGGTTCATCCTGAGACAGAAAGCATTCATACATACATTCATTAGCAATTAAACTAATGTTACACATATTTGCAGTTAAGCTTTTATTTAATTTGCTTCTTGTTTGAAGTGGTGAGTTGACATCACTTAGAACAAGGTCTAATGGATGGTTCTTTTGAGTCCTTGTAGTTGTAGCTTTTTCAACCACTAGTTGATTTTCAAGATTGGACTCATTTGTCTCAGGCAGTTGTTCATCTTGTGATTCTTCATTGTCATGGATGTTTGGTTCATCATCATTTTGGTCAGAATTACTACTGCTATTGTCTTTGTTGAGATCAGTAGTATTGTTGTTGTTACTGGTATCAGTAGTATCTTGAGAATCTAGGTTATTGTTGGGACCAGTAGTATTTTCAGTACTATTACTGGTACCAGTAGTATTGGAATTACTACTGACTTCATTCTCAGAGTTACTACTGCTTTCAAAATTTGAGTTATTACTGACATCAGTATTAACTATGGGAGCAGTATCAACAACTATGTATCTCATCTTTTCTTGACCAGTATAAACAGATGATGTTCCTTCTTTTTGATTAAGACAATTTGAATTACCTGCATTGAAATTCATATTAGAATTAAAGGATTTGGTTAGATTGTCTATGTCAAATAGCCAATCTGGACCATTTCCTTGTTCATTAGGTACATTTTCATTAAAGGATACATTGATGCTTTCTTCAATTATCCTTAGTCTTTTGTTGAATACTCTGTATGATTTGCTTTGAGTAGAGTATCCCACAAAGATTCCATCATCAGCTTTGCAGTCAAACTTACCAATTTGTTCTCTTGTAATCAGAATAGTACAAGGACAGCCAAATGATTTTAAGAAACTTATAGAAGGTTTTCTTTTATTAAAAAGTTCATATGGTGTTTTAAAATGTGGCTTAACTATTAATACTCTGTTTTGAACATAACAGGCAGTATTAACAGCTTCAGCCCAAAAAGTGATTGGTAATTTTGAATCTGCTAGCATTGATCTTGCTGCTTCAATGATGGTTCTATTTCTTCTTTCAGCTACACCATTTTGTTGTGGAGTTCTAGGTGAGCTGTATTGCCTGTCAATACCTTTAAAATCACAAAAGTTAATTAAGTTAGCATTTTTAAATTCTGTGCCATTGTCACATCTTATGGCTTTAACTTTTTGATCAGATGTGTTTTCCAGTTTGATAATTAAGTTCTTTATGAGTTCACTTGTTTCATCCTTCGTCCTGAGAAAGAAAACCCATGTATATCTGGAAAAGTCATCAGTAATAACAAGACAATATTGTTTCTTTCCAATACTCATTACATTTGTAGGTCCAAAAAGGTCCATATGTAAGAGCTGTAAAGGAACAGAAATAGAGTTCACAGTTTTGGACTTATGAGAAGTCTTGTGTTGTTTACCTTTTAGGCATGCAACACAGTGATGATCACACATGAATTGTTTTTGGGGTAGTCCAATGACCAGATTTCTTTTTACTAAATTATTCATGTTTTTAAAATTTGTGTGACACATCCTTCTATGCCAAAGTTCTGATTCAGTGGTGTTTGCCTTGGATATAAAACAGTTGACCTCATTTGTAGAGATGAGTTCTCCCCCTATATCCAGGCAATACACATTGTTTCTCCTTGGAGTTCTTAAAACAACATATTTTTCATCTAAAATAAACTCAGGAGAAAGAATGATGCACTCAATGTCTGTGAACAGAATCTTGTTCTTTTTATCACAAACTTGAGACACACTGACAAGATTGTATTTTAGTTCAGCTACATAAAATACATCATCAAAGGTAATTTTTCCATTAGTAACAGTACCTTTACCTGTAATCTTACCTCCCTGGGGATTCTCACCAAATGCCACATATCCTCCATCAAATAACTTGAAATCTTTAAGAATTTGCAGATTTCCAGTCATGTGCCTTGAGCATCCACTATCAATATGCCATGTTCTTCCTTCTTATGGGATCTGAATGCTCTGCACAAGTGAGTAACGGATTAGTTAAGTTTGGGAACCCAAGCTTTATATGTCTTGGGTTCATCCTTTGAGAAATGAGCTTTTGGGGATTTAACTTTAAAGACTTTTGGTACCCATACTTGTTTATTACTGGTATTTTGTTTTACTACTGTCCTTTTGTAGTTATTACTGGTGTGAGAATTTCCTACTGATCTTGGTTTATACCCATTGTTTTTAGCTTTTGAATACTTTACTACTGATGGACCAGTAGTATTTGGGTACTTACCATGTTTAGAATGACCAGTAGTGTTTTTAGAGTTAACACCAGTAGTGTTTTTGAAATTTGTTTTGGGAGCAGTAGTATTTTTGAAATTAGGGTTATTACCAGTAGTATTCTTGTACTGGTACCATACAGCATTATAATTAGGGTTAACACCAGTAGTAAATTTGTTAGAGTTTCTACTGGTGTTGGAAAATTTAAAATATTGTTTATTTTGATTAGATTTTCCATTGTTCTTGAAGTAATTGCTGTTCTTTGGGCTGCCAACTCTTCTGTTTTGCACAAATCTTTGTGCACTTCTTCCAAATCTTGGAGTTTCAGCAATTGGAGTTTTTATTGTATTTACTACTGAAGGACCAGTAGTATCTTTTAACCTTTGAGTTTTTGCATTTTCTTTAAAAGCTTTAAATTCCTTTAACTCCTTGCAATTTATTGGATTGAAGTGACAATCCTTTGCTAAATGATTTACTTTGTTGCAAATAACACATTTTAATTTATTTTCTTGAGCCTTTATTGTTTTTCTTTGTTCTAAGAGTTGGTTTCTATTTCTTTGGTTTCCTCTTTTTAGAATTTTGGGTATATTTTCTGCATTATATTTAGGAGAATCATTTGGACTTTGAGCTGTGTGAAAACTTGTATCAATTGATTTAGGTGATTCAGTTTGAGATATTGTAAAGTCAATTGATTGCTCATCATCTGAAGAATCATTTGATTCAGATGTTTCATTATTAGATTCAGTTTGTTTTTCAGTTTTTAATTCATTAATGATTCTTTCTGAACTATTTTTAAGTGGAGGAATGAATTTATGTGGAGGTGGTACAGCATGATATCCCACCCCATGAACAACCTTTTCTGTAGTTTGATTATTAGTTAATTCATCTAGAATTTTAGTGCTTCTTTCAAACTTTTTAATTGTTAATTTATTTTGTTCAATTTCAAGCTGACATTCTTCTAATTTACTTGTTAGTTCTTTGTTTTTTGTTTCATAGAACTCTTTCTCATCCACAGCTTGAAGCAATTCTTCCTTGATCCGTTGATCAATCATCTTGTACACCTTTATTTGATGTTCTTGATCAGCAATCACACTATCAAACTCATGATTTCTTCTGATTGCTTTTGCTAGATCTTCATTTAATTTAGTGTTTTCTTTTTCTAGATTTTTAATAATTTTAGCACATTCAGGAGTACAAGGTTTAGATTTTACCTCAGTTTTGTTGTCAGTAAAGGCCATGAGAGCTTGATTTTGAGTATGCTCTTCTGCTTGGAAGCTCCAGTCATAGCCTTGTCCTTGTTGTGACACAAGAGCAGTTGATTTTGATCTTTTGTCTGGTTGAGGACATTCTTTTGCAAAGTGACCAAGGTTGTTACAGTTGTAACACTTGACTTTAGTCTTGTCAAATCCTGCTTTGTCACCTTTGTTGAAATTGAGGCTTGTCCTACCAGTTCTTTTTAAGAATCTTTTGGTCCTTAGGCTCAGCATAGCCATCTGCCATTTAAGATCCATCTCCTCAAGATCATCTGGATTCAATTGTTCCAAGTCATCACTAATCAATGCAGTATGCACATGACTAGTGAAGAAGGATTCTCTTGCAGTATCCTCAGAATCTGCAGCCTTTCCTGTGGAGGTTTCTTGTCCTTGACCTGTACTAGACACAAATGCAGCATTGTTAGAAGAAATAGAAGGGTTTTTGTGATTTACCTCAGTTTCAAACACTCTGAGATCATTATAGAGTTCATCTAACTCCTTTTCTTCTAAAGCATCTCTTTGTCTATACACCACTGTGTACATGGCCCATTCTTCACTAAGAGACCTTAGGAACTTCATGTTGACATCTTCTTGATCCATCTTTACACCAACTTGGTTGAGTTCACCAATTAGTTTGTTGAATCTGTCAAACACTTGAGTGAGTGTTTCATTGGGTTTTCCTTTGAAATTTTCAAAGTCTTGTTTGAGAACAGACTTCATGTTTCTTTTTGTACTCTTTGTCCCAACGAATCTCTTCTCCAGTGCTTCCCAAAGCAACTTAGCATCATCATATTCAACAAAGAGATGTTGATAATCATTAGGAATGGCCAGTAGGAGAGTGCTTAGAGTTTTGAGTTCGATGCCTTTATCTTTCTTCTCCTTCTCACATTTAAGTTTGTCTGCCTCAGTTACAGAGCTGCTTGCTTGAAGTTGACCAGTTTTGTTTCCTTCACAGACGACTTCCCACATGGAATAATCTGTAATAAGCATGTATTGCTTAATACGATTCTTCCACATCCCAAAGTTATTGGGAGTGAGCATAGGGATTTTGTTGGCCTGAGTGCTTTCATTATTATCAGTCATGATTAATAATGTGTGTGTTTTAAAAATTAAAACTTTTTGTTGTTCTTAACAAATAGTAGATCTAGAACCAATAAGCTCTGATACCACTTGTCAGGATCGAATAACTATAGACAAGTTAATAAACACCTTAGATCTAATTGATGATAGAAGTTGCAGCGGATCAACACTATATCAATAATTAAGAACAATGAACTGTATGAACAATAAACAAGAATATTAAGAACACAGTTTCACAAAAAGCTTCAATGTATATTATTGAGTTAACAATACACACGTACGTTTACAATTCGTAAGGAACATACTTATAGTAGTCCTTGAAGCTAAACTATTTACCCTAGTTATTCTAGGATTTGATTTACATCGAATTATAAAAGATATACATTTAATTACATTCTATAACTATCTCTACGAAGATCTCGGACTTGATATCTTCCAAAAACGCGTATCAGTAGTAACTGCAATCACCAGTAGTAAATAAGTAACATCAGTAGTAAACTTGGTGATCAGTAGTAAGTCCAGAAACCAACGTCAGTAGTAACTACTAAGATCAGTAGTATCTTCAATAAGCTTGATCAGTAGTAACTTTAGTTATAGCTTACACCAGTATCAACTTCATCAGTAGTAAATGTTTTCTGCCCCATCAGTACTAAGTATGTCAGTACTAACTGCAGCATCAGTAATAAGTTGATCTGTGTTTTGCTCCAACAATCTATTTATTGTGGAATGTCATGAGATGAAATACTTGTGGGAATCGGAAGCAGAGGCAAGTAAGAGTCTTCCGAGTTTAAAGACGTTGAAGATATGGTCGTGTAACAACTTGCTGAGTTATATATATTATATGATTGTTAGTTTAATATATTATACCAAACTAGCAACCTATTTGGCCAAGATTCCAATTAAATATTAAAGTATACGATATTTTGTTTAAATTATAGATGTGCCCAAAAAAATATCTCTGAAACTAATATAATATAATAACACATACTTATTTTATCATTGAAACTAAAAATATCTATGAAAATATAATATTTTATCTCTACATTCACACAAATCAGTGATTCAGTTACGACAAGATAACTACATCTTTTATTACTTTATCGTACTAGATTATGTCTATATAGCACATAGCATATTATATCATTTTGCTTATTTTGTTTCCATCTTCGGAACACTTGTTAATATGTTTAACTGGTCGATAATGATAAAATATCCACTAGTACAAAAATAGCTTTTAGCCACGGTTTTTTTTAAACAACCTCGCCACAGGTTCACATGTTCATGTGGCTAAATATCACAAATAATGTTCTAATGTTGTTTTAGCCACATTTTAACTAAATTATTGTGGCAATTGCAAATTAGATTTGAACACTTTAGCCATGATTTAACATGATAAACGTGTCCATTGCTAGCCACGGTCATGTAGCGTGGCCATATGTCACACTTTTCGCCATCATTTTTTTTGTTAAAACGTAACATTATATTGTGACGGTTAATATGTGAGGCGAAAGACAAATATTTAGCCACATGAATCAACTACTTGTGTGTCCAAAAATTGGTATTCCTTTGCCACATGAAATTCATTGTTGTTGAAAGAAGTATTTAGCCATGGTCGTGTGTGTTATGTGACTATACAATAAACAATAGTCACTCAAAACTTTTCTTTGTCTGTGTGGCTATATGATGGATATTTGCCATACCTTAAATCAAATCAAGATAAAACTAAAATTGTGTGTGGCCATAACCTAAATAATAGCAATGGTAAAGGTAAAATTAAAATTATGTCTCTATAATTAGTTTATAATCACCATTTTATCGTATATAAATGTGTTTCTATAAATAGCAAATTGTCACGTTAATAATGTTAAATGTAGCTAAATATTATATGGGGTCACATATATGTGATAACGACTTAGGTGGCTAAAGGGCAAACAATAGCCATGATTAAGTGTGATACTAGTATTTGTGGGCATATGTGTTTATTAGCCACATGAAGTCGTTGTTGTTGAAAGTTAGTATATAATCACGATCATTATTGTGTGTCATGTGGCTATTGGACAAAATAAAGTCACTCAATTTTTCATGTGTCTATAACAAGATTATGACTACAATTAAATTGATTATGTGTCTAAAAGCAACCAATTGTCTCATTAATTGGTTTAAATGTGGCTAAATGTTGTCCCACATTGCTATTTGTATGAAAGTTGGGTGAATTACTTTCACTATAAAAAGAAGTGCACCAACTATGTTGAAGCAATTACAGCATAAGTCCCTTATGCCTTTCACGTTGTGTGGCCATTTGACTTAAGGCTCGGTGCAGTGCAATTCTTTTGCCGACAATTTAACTGTTTTACCCGGTTTTTTACTCGGGTTTAACTATTACCAATCGGTTTGACAGGTCTAGAAGGAAATAATAACCATGTTGGTATTTTTTTTAGTGTGGCCAAATGATATCAAAAGTCACGGATTAAAAATAATTTAATGTGGCTATAGGTTAAACTATAGCCACAATTACAAAAACCTTATGTCTATAAGAACTCTACGGTCACCCTTAACATAACTACACGTGACAATACACAATAGATTAGTCACATTATATATAAAACTATGTGTCTAAAATCGGGCTTGTAGTCACCACCAATATAACGATATGTGGCTATATGGTAACCATTAGCCGCAATTTACAACAAATTGTGTCTCTAAAAGTAGGATTACAACTATTGTCGTTTTAATTACATATGACTATATGGTAACCATTAGCCACGGTTGTATGTTATCGCCACACTTTTCCATATGATATGGCCACTAAAATTTAGTGTAGCCATATATGCACTTTAAAACGCGAGAGAATAGACTACGCTTTTGATGTAAAATAAAACCGTGGCTAATTACTTATGGCCACAGTTTTTTGTAGTGGCGATTGATGTTTTTTGTACTAGTGATCATTGTTCTTTTGTTATTAACTTTTTTAATTTTATATGAGTTAGTGATGTTGGTATAATACCATTACCAATTTATACCAACCAAGATTGTTGGTAGCCAAACAAATTGGTACCAAATAAACTTGATATGGTAATGGTAGCTAAATCAGTGTACCAATTATAGTTGGTACGGTACACGGTATGAAGAAAATATACGTGGTACCGTACCATGTTCACCCCTAGATTTAACTATATCAAACTCCGCGAGATAGATAACTAATATCTAATGTTTAATATGAATAAATTAGAAAAACAATGAAGCTTAAACCGAGATTTACCTCAAATGCAACTGAAGTCACCCCAATCTCGATCTTAACTTCTCTCTCAAAAACCCGAAGACCTTCTTACAGTCCGATTCGCCTGATAAATGGTGAATCGATTTCCTAATCCTTGATGACTCCAAGCCTCCAACAATGTGATAATTGCGTTGATATCAGTTTTTGCTGCTACGAGCACTGAGTCGGGAGGTTAATCTCCATCACTGTGCCCTAACCTGAATTTAGTCCATTTTCGAGAAATCATAACACAAATATTAATGGGTGTTTGTTTTTAGCTTCTAAAATGGCTTGTGGTTTATGTTGTAAAAATACGTATGACTTGTGGGAATCCTAATTACAAAGAATTAAAAAAAAAAACTAGAAACATTACATTTACAACCATACCGGTAGACGAGCGGTAGTAGTGTCGAAATCAAAGGCAACAACGATGCATCTATCGGACGGTTTAGCTGGATACCGTGTGGACGGTTCAGCGACAGTGACGATGTGCGTATAGCCGGAGATGGTTCTGTCGATGCTGACGGGAGGCTGGCCGGCGGCCAGAGAGGGGGCGTGGGGGGTGACCTGGACGAGCGACGGCGTGGAGATGATAGGGAACACCGCCCCCCACAACGGCGTTATGCAAGCAGGGCCAAGGCAACGGGGTGAAACGGCGTGGGGCGACCGTTGAACGAGGACAGAATAAGAAGAAACGGAGGAGGATACCAGCTTTGTGTTGGAGATGAAGGTTGCGTTATTGCAGGCGTCCAGATGAAGAAGATGAAATAATAAATTACGTTTTAGGTTTTTAAGTTTTTAGGTTTGGGCTTTGGGCTTTTTAAGTTCTACATTTTTGGGCTAAGAAAAAAATTCTTTTTGGGCTTCATTTAAAATAACGCTGGATTTTTTATTTTTCTTGAGTTCCACTCTTTTTGGCTTAAAAAACGAAGTTCTCTTGTAAAAAAATTTGAAATTATTTAAAAAATGTTATAATTTTTTGACAATATGCATTAATAAATTATTTTTTAAGTTATCTTTTATAAAATAAATGAAAAATAAGTGGTGAGATGGAAATTAAAATGGTGTGGTGTGGTGTGGTGGGTATTTCCTAGAAATGATGTGGTGTGGTGGTGGTGTGGTTGCTGAGGTGGCAGGAAAAAATGGTGTGGGGTGTGGTACCCATACCCCATAGCCTTAGGGTTTGGGCAAAATTGTGATGAGCACATTCTATTTTGGGGTGAGGTGGCAGCTTGTGATTGGTTGGCATGATATTATTTTTTATTTTCTTTTCTTTTTTTATTTAAAAATTTAATGAAATAAAATGGTGTGGTGTGGTGGGTATTTCTTAGAGATGATGTGGTGGTGGTAGTGTGATTGCTGATGTGGCAGAAAAAATAAGTGTGAGCGTGTACCCACTACCCATACCCCACAGCCTAATTAAGTTTAAACAGAGACTTTTTTTAATTGTTTATTATGTTTTTTTTATTTTATTTGTTGGTTTTTGATAATGACAATAAAAATGGATAAGATTAGTCTTGATTTTGATTGGGATATAATTTTGATTGTTGTTAAAAAGAAAGAACATAAGTTGACTAAAGAAGTTAAAAAGAGTAAGTATGAAAATAATCGTTCTATTATTCGTTCTTATTGACAGCTATCAATTATATTTTTTTAAATTTGAACTTGTGTTGAAAGATTTGATACCCTTGTTTTTTATCGTCGGAAAAGATTATGAAGGATATGACGGTTTGTGTTTTGGTTATTAAAAGTTGTTGGTAGATGTCACTTTTGTGATGGCAGTAGAAATGGGTTGGATTGACTCGCATTGTGATATTTTTCTAAATGCTAACAAATAAATGATGCGCTAAACGATTAGAATTCGGTCATAACTCAAAAGTCGGTAAAAACTTGTGACAATGTAATTCTCAACCACTTGTTTAAGAAAATTTGAATAATTATTACAAATTTTGGATCTTTAAAAGGAAACATTTAGTGATAATTATTCAAAATTTCTAATAATGATATAATATTTCTTAAATGATTTGTTGAGAATTGTGCTCTTACTAAATTTTGATTACTCACCCGACCTCATTTCACGTGTTACTAGAAGTGATAAAAAAAAAATCCTTTGCAGATGAATTTAATGTTGTGAGGCGGATCATCCGATCTTTTACTCAAAACGAGAGAAACCGAGTTGATTATCAAGGTATTAATAAAGAATTGTATGATTCTACTAGTGGAAGAGAAGAAGTCAGGAAAGTGCTTCCGCAGGCTTTGAGTAAGGATGTTCAATAGTATCCAAAAATTTGGTTTCGATGTCCAAATTTCAGATGTTTAATACTAGTATAAAATGTTTTAAGAAAGAAAAAATAGTTTTGATAACAGCCAAAAGATGTATGAAGAGAAATAAATTCTGCAGAACAAATATGAACGATATAATGCATTCATCTTATAATAGCAGTTCCAGTACCAAAATTAACATCACGACAAACAAAACACATTTGTAATGCATCCAAATCTAACAAAAAACAAAAAGAAACAAAAAAACATTTTACGGGGTATATTACAAGAATCAATTGCCCTAGGTTTCTTAGCTTGAAGATAAAACTGCTGTTGCTGCTGCATGTACCTTAAAATTCTTGTGAAGCGGAACCAATCTCACCCTTTTCCTTACCAACCTTCTTTGGTAACAAAGTAGAATGAATGTTTGGTAAAACACCTCCATTTGCAATTGTCACAGATCCCAACAGTTTACTTAGTTCTTCATCATTCCTTACCGCTAATTGTATGTGTCTTGGAATTATTCTGCTCTTCTTGTTGTCCCTTGCTGCATTACCAGCCAACTCCAAAACCTGCAATCGAAACCATAATCAAAAGAATGCTTTTATGCATCAACTAGAAACCCTAGCCCTAAACCTAATCAAATGGAGAAAACAAGTCATTAGTTTTGAAATTACCTCAGCAGCGAGATACTCGAGAACAGCAGAGAGATAGACCGGAGCTCCGGCACCGACACGCTGTGCATACTTTCCGGCCTTGAGGAACCTGGCGATTCTTCCGACCGGGAACTGAAGACCAGCCTTGGAAGATCTGGAGACAGACTTTGAAGACTTGGGCTTACCTCTACCACCTTTCTTCACTTCGGCATCTGATTTTGCAGGCATCTTCTTCGATTGATAAGTCGGAATGATAGATTCTAACCCTAATTTTAAGAAATTGTTAGCTTTGAGAAGTTATGCTTAATTCAGGGCATAATTTGGTTTTGTATTTATAGCAAATAGTTTCTGATTTTGATTGGTGGAGTCGCTTCACCAGGATTGCCAGCATGGCACTGGGATTTTGTTTTGTTTTCTTCCGCGGGAAAGTTTTAGCTTTCAAATGCGCGCCTTTGGCCCAAATTCCTTTGAAATCGTTTTAAATACATCGGCTTGATAGAGAGGGAAAGATATATAGTCGAGTAGTATATGATGGAAAGAGCTAACTTGACAAACCCAATATGTTTGAATTTAAAATGACTTTTGATTGCTTGGATGCCAAAAAGCAAATTTAACTTTTCTCACAACAAGGTCTTAAGATGAGGTGTTGGCACAGGACTAAAACACCCGTAAGGCCGTAACTGTGGACTCTTACTCGCATATATATATATAAACTAGGTTATGACCCGTGAAAAATCACGGGTTGTTGAAAATTTACTGAAAGCAAGTATTATCGAAATACAAAAATGAAGTGTTATTTGTATGTTAACTATATACTCCGTAATTCATAAGATAAGAAGACATATTGTAGATTTAGAAATCAAGTGTACACATTATATAAACATGAGGAAATATAAACATCAAACAAAAGAAAAGTGTTAACTTCATATGCATGCAAATATAATAACAACTAAAAGAGATAAAGCGTCAAATAAAGCATTATTAGAAAGTGTTTAATATAAAAAACAATGTCTTTAAGATAAATTTCTAAACACTTCCTTAAATACAATGGTTGGCTATAAACAGTTGGCATATTTACAATACAGACGCGGCGATCAGTTGGACCTTTGATTCATTAACATCAGACAATTGACCTTGTGAGAAATTGACTATGTCAAATTCATAACAACCTTTGACAATCCTGGCCTTCACTCTTATTAAGGGGCGTGCGATTATAAAGATTTTCTATTTAATCGAACAGCAATAGCCGAAACTTGGAATCTTTTTTACAAAAAGTTTACAATTTTGATGGATGTACAGAAGGAGGGACCCGGTGAAGCATATCTTGATGAAATTTATAATGATGATATTGAGCTTCCAAAGCTTGTAAAATATAAACTTGCGCGAGCTTGTAAAACTGAAACTTATGCAAACGGTTGGGTTGGCCATGAAAATAAGGATATTTTGATTTTATAGAGGAATTGTTAGGGTGGCCAATGTAAAGGATTTTTTAGTCAATTAGTGACGTGGTGAATAGTGTTAGAGGATTTCATTATCTATTGTGTATTCTTCATAAAAAATTAGTTTTTTTTTTTTGTTTAGAAATTGGAAAAAAAGAAGAAACAAAATTAGGGTTAGGATTAATACTTTGTTTTAGGGTTTATGCAAGAACACCTAGATATCGTGTTATTCGATTAAGTTTTGAATTAGAGTATTCTTGGAGATAAATGGCATCTTGTCTTAATTCTACATAATCTTCTCTTGCATGCTATCAATGTAGGATAATAAATTTTCTCATGTAAAAAAAAATATATGGGCCGACTATTAAAATAAATAGCTAATACATATTGAAAAATTATAAGACATCTACTTAAAGTGGATGGAAATGTACCTTCATACATATATAACATACAAATTCTGATGTGACCTTTATTATTTTTATATGGTGATTTTTACATCATACATTTCAACCCATGCACATCAATAGTTGTTATATATGTTTGTATAGTTTGCAATAATATTGCTTGTATGTTGTGGTATATGCATCAAAAAACGTAGTGTACAAATTAGTTCCCATTACATTACAATGTTGAAAAGCTATATTTAAGCTAGGACTGTCAAATCGTGCTATCATTTCGTGCTTTTCGGTAACACGACACGACACAAATTCGTTCAACACGAAAACAACACGACACGAAGTCGTGTTTTATTTTACCAACACGAACACGACACGATTAAAAAATGATAAACACGACAAACATAACATGACAACACGGGATAAATAACAAATATATCAAATTTCTTACTTACTACATGTTAAAAACACGAAAAAACACGACAAAAATATAACATAAATTTCTAAATTTCCCAAAATCATAACTATCGTGTTAATTTCGTATTAATCTCTGAACACGAACATGACACGATACAACTTCGTGTTTGTTTTACATGACACGAACACGACACGAACACGAATTCAAATTTCGATTTCGTCCCAATTTCGTTTTCGTTTCGTGTATTTTTGTCGTGTCGTGTCAGGTTTTGACAACCCTAATTTAAGCTCATCAATTTATCTCTTCTGTTGAGTATTTGTAATAATTATCATGTTAATGTCATTAGTTTATCAATCATCAATATCATATTAAGCAAAAAGTGAATTATTAACCTATTTGGTTTTTTGAAAGAGTTACTATAATTAATTTGTGTTCAATAAGCATCACCATCGCAAATGGTCGTGTTTAATGGTTGCAGTGGTAGTTGGAGATAGCATGTCATTAAAGAATATGTACTTTGACTTTATAAGTCAAACATACCAAGCTTCAAAATATAACACTATCATGCAATTCTACCAACATTCAAAAATTTGCAAATTAGTCTTCCTTTTAAGCTCAAATATTTAAATTTGTTAACCTAAACAATTAAAAGAATAATAAGAATATGATCTTCAAATTATAAAGTATCATGTTTGACCTCAAAAAGTTAAAAGTCAAACATATGCTAACCTCATCGTATGGTTTTATAGAGCCCTCAATCTGATATTGCCTACAAAATACAATCATTTTACATGAAAACTCTGAATAATTGAAAATTTTTGCTAATATTTTATATGACTAATGTGGAAATTATTATTACTAAATCATTTTGTGGTGTTTCAAAATAAGTGATACACATTGAAACTTTCCTTGTTTGGTAAAATAATATGGAAAACATATCCACTAACTATCTCCGTTAATAAAGTAAAATGACTTATTTACCCTTATTTTTATTTTTGAACATCATTAAACTCACTTTAATTATTATATGTGAGATCCATCACTCAGTAACTATCGAATTTAATCTAATTTAACATTCATTACAATATTTTTTCTCAAAAAACGTGAAACCAAAATTGTGTCACTTATTTTGAAACAAAGGAAGTATCAAAATATTTATATACCTCGAACGTTTTCACATTTAGGCTGTCGCTATGTCACCAGCCATCATTCATGATTCGCTTATCATATTTTTACAAGCTGCAAACAATGCATAAACGTGGAATTGAAAATACAAATTTGTTGACTCACTCTTTTAAAGTTGAGTTATATGTCAATGTAAATAACAAAAAGTATAATGAGAATATAAAATAATTTTGAGTTGAAAGCATAAATTGTACCTGTATGTGACACCCTCAAAATCAGGTATTTGACCCGACAATTATTGTAACTCATTTTGTCTTAGTAAAATATTGTCATTAATATAAGCTTTCATAATTTCATTAAGTCTAGCACAAACCATTTCATTTAGTGTTGTAGTACACATCAACATTATGCACAAGTCAGATCTGTATGTGTCTCGTACTATTAGAACTATACATTTAGCGAGTTCGTGACTCAACGCAAACTTAGACCGAACACAATAGTATATAAACTTTATATTAACAATGACACACTAACTCAATCAGATAAACTCGTACGAGAAACAAGGTACACAACTTCATATGCGATTAAATGTACAAGTAGCAAGAATTTAGTACTTGATAGATTACGAGAATACTGAAAATAGCAAAATAGATACCCGAAATGATATTTCCCTCAATTAAAATATCTTAGCAGACGATTATACCAGTACATGTTTGTACCTAATATCTATTAATCAACCAAATTAATATAATTAAATTCACTTTTAAAATATTATACGTTATATATAGTTGAGTATCGAATATGTCATGAACATTTGAGTTATAAAACCCAACACGTGATCTTTTTATCATCATCATCATCATCTAACCTTTACCTGGCCAAAACCAACTCACCCTCATACTAAACTTTGCGAAATCTGTGGGATTTATAATAATAAAGTAATCGTGTGATTATCGGTTTAAGTTTATCTATCACAAATTCACAATCAACATTTTTACAAAATCGAAAAAATGGAGTTCCAACAACCTCTTATTCTCTTGCTTTCTTCGATTGAGAACCCGAGAAACATCACCTCTTCTTCCTCGTTTTCTTTCCGGCAACTTCACAGCAAACTCAGGCGAGGACGAGACAACTCCGGTGACAGATTTCTGTTGATCGACTCTCCCTCAGTTGAAGATCAGTAGCATCAAACCATAACTCTCCATCTCTTCTCTCTAAAGAACACCCACAAATAAATTGGTAAAATTTCATCATCTTTTCTTATTTTCTTTGATTTTTATTCTAAATCTTATGTTTATGTTTGATGAAATCACTCCTTATGATTTGATAATTAAAATATGTTTATATACAATTTTTATACTGTCAGGATCGAATAACCTAAACAAGTTATTATAAACTCAGATCTACTAACACAAGAAGTTACAGCGGATTAACACTTATGTTATTAGATTAAGAACAATGTAAACTGTAATCGAATATGAATAAAACGAAGAACACAGTTTATCACAAAAAGCTTCAATGTATTAATTCGATTGATCAATACACGTATGTTTACAATTCATAAGGAACTATATATAATAGTCCTTGAAGCCTAAATTAATAACCTAGTTATTCTATGAATCGATTACATTTGAATTACAAAAAGACAAAAAGATTTACATTCTATAACTAACTCTACTCGAATCTCGGACTTGATCTTGTTCAGATACGCTCATCAGTAGTAAATTAGATCGTCAGTAGTAATTGCCTTTAGCAGTAGTAACTCGAGATCAGTAGTAACTTCAATGTATTCCACAGTAGTAATTCAAGATCAGTAGTAGATACTTTATATTCCAACAATCTCCCCCTAAACTTGTTAATTCTTTTTAGAATTACTCAAGTTTCTTTTGTTCTTCTTATTCCCTCTTTCTTTTCTCTAATGTTCTTTCATTCTGTTTCTTTCGTTGAGCAATAATGTATTTGCTATTTCTTTTGATAAAATAATTTAGTTCGTTTTGAAACATGACTTCATCATACGGCTTCATCATAGTATTTGTGAATATCTGATACATTGTTTCTTCAGAGTGTGGATATTCTTTTTCATGTAAGTACTGTTCACAGTTTTTGCTTGATCTTTCAAAGAAGTACATATTTACTGTGGGAAGCACATTCCAAGCATATACATTTTCTTTGTTTGTAAATATCTCAGGATATTGGTCTGGATAAAATGCAGCATCAATCATTTTAGTTATGTATCCAGCTCCTGAGTTTCTCCACTTCTTTTTATCCATTCTAGGTTTTCCAATAAGCAATACTTTGATAATATCACTTCTTGAACAAGATCTGATCATTGGCTTCCATCCAGTAAATCTCTGGACGATTCTGTCTTCCTTTACTACTTCAATCACATTCCCAATAACTCTCCAATTAAGGATTGGATTCTTTTCCAGGGGAGCAACAGGTACTTCAAGAACAGGAATAATTTGTTCAGATTGCTTTGATTTCTTTTTGACCTTCTGTTCTTGTTGAAGAGCTTTTCTTTTCTTTGTTTGGGGTTTGGAAGTTTCACCAGGAGTTGGTGTTCCAGATTGAATGATTGTTGGATCTATAGCAATTAAAGTCTTTGTTTTATCTTCTTCTGCTTGTGTTTCAGCTAATTCTCTCTTTCTGGCAGTACAATATTTATCTACTATTGTAATCATCTTCATTCTGCCAAAAGATTTAGCACTTTGCCCTTTTGATATCAGGAAGTCAATCATCTTCTTTTTCTGTTCAAATATTTCCTCTGGTAGGTCAGCTTTTTCTTTCTTGCATTCAGCAACAAGATCTTCAAGGCAGTTGAGATGTTCTTCTTCAATTTTTCTTTGTTTTTCAAACTCTGCCTTTTGATCCTCTACCAGGATTCCTTCAATTTGTGGAATAGGTATTTCAGCTTCTTGAATTCCTTGTCTTTGCAATCTTTCCTTTTCTGCCCTTTTCTTTTCTTCAAGAGCTTGATACATTGCCACTTTCTTTAAATATCTCATGTGTTTCACCTTCCACTTTGATTGTTTAGCCGCTCTGACATGGTTAATTTTGTTTACCATGTAGTGACCTAATGCTCTGTTGGGATAATCATCATCATAGATTTCCTTTCCCTTTCCAATACATGCTGGAAGTACAGATGGAGGTGGAGTATATTTCATATCAGGAATACCAGGAAGTTCAAGTTTTGGATAAAATAACTTAAACTTGTCTTCTGGTAGAATTTTGGGATGTTCAGGAAGTGTACATTCATCTACTTCAAACCAGTTCACATTATCATCAATATCAGGTATGATAAGTGGTTGATCAGGGGTTGGTGGTTTTGAGATGATGACATAACGTTCTCTTTCAATAAGTTCAGGAAGTTCTTCTTCCTCCTCTTCAGTAGTAGCCAATGTAGTTTCTACTGGTATATCTGCTACTGGCACAATTTGTCTTTCTTCATTTACTACTGGTGAGATTGTTTCAGTAGTTACTACTGCTAGGGCATCAGTAGTAACCATAATGTTTTCTTCTATTGTGTTTATTACTGGTGTTTCTGCCTTTTCACCATGACCAGTAGTAACAATCTCTTGATCCTTTTCCTCAGTTATAACCATAGGATCAGTAGACTCTATTACCTCAGTAGCAACTGAAGAGTTTATTTGTTCTGCTGCTTGTGATTGATTTGCAGACACAAATATATCCTCATCCATTTCTCTGTACAAGTCTTCACCAACATTTTGACTTGTTTCACCATGAACCTCTTTCAAATTAAGGAGGGCTGCTGTTGCAATGGATTTATCAATCATCCCTTGGATTTGATCTTTCTCCCCCTTAGTGATCTCAACTTGTTGAGCCTCACTAACTGCAATCTTTCTTTGTAAAGGCCTTATCAGTTTGGATTGCCTTTGAAGCCTTTGCTCAAATCTCTTCTGCCTTTTGTTCAAAGTATTGATGTAGTGCTTCATATAGGTCATGGTTTTCCCTTGATTATTAAGTAACTCCAGACAATGTTGTACAATGGTTTTAAGGTTTTCCTTCCTAGCCGTCAATTTAGTTTGTTTAATACTGCCCTCAGCCCATTTGGGTGGATCATTGGGCTCATTAGGTACATTGGCTTTAAGGTTTTCCATCCTACCCGTCAATTCAGTTGGTTCTGTTCTACCCTCATCACTTCTTGGTGATGAAATGGGTTGTTTGGACATACTCTTCTTCCTAGAAGAAGCAGTAATGCCCCCCCCCCCCTTGTGGTTTCTTGGCACCGGGGTCCTCTCAGTAATTCCTCAAATTCTGACTCATCACTACGAGTTGCCGAGGTCTGGGTCCTAATGATGTTCTCACTATCCTGTGCACCCACCTTTGGGGCATCAGTAGTGAGAGCCCTTTCCTCATGAACTCTCTCCTCCTGTGAGGTCAACTCTTGGAGCCTGGGGTGTGACTCAATTTATCCCCTGGTGTCCTTTAAGGAAGATTTCTTCCTTTTATAAGTTTTTGAAATGTGTTTGGTTAAGGTCTGGTCTTCCTCAGAGTGAAGAGTGGCACTCTGGGGATTAATTGCATGTACCTGGGACACTTGCAGGACATCTGTGGGTTCAATTATTTGAGTGGACTTAATGGGTTCTGTTTGGGCTGTATTTGGTGGTGGAGTGGGTTGGGGTTCAATTGGGTGAGTTGAACCTTCTCCAGTAGGTGGTTGATCATTGATCATGTTTGGGAACAGAGGGGTGACTTTACCAGAAAATTTGAATTGTTTTCTCATGTTTGCAAAAACCTTTTTGCTCAACTCTGGTGTTACAAAAATGTTTTTGGGAGTTGACAGATTTTGTAATTCACAATTAATAATATGAGTAAGAAATCTTGGATACACTAAAAATTTTGAAGATGATAAGTTTCCAAGCATTCCTTCAAAAATCATATTAGAAAAAATTGAATACTTGTCCTGTGCTCAAACAAACAACAGCAGAAGCTATTGATTTGTTGAATTCATTCCAAGTACTCCTTTTAGGAGAGATGCAGTGTTGAATAGTGTGTACCAAAAACTTCCATTGGGGTGAAAGAAGACCCTTTAGAAAATTACTATGTGTGATCTTCCTTCATATCCCATTTTCTTTAAATTTTCAACAAGATCTTCCTTTGGTAAAGAGAACATACCTGATTCATCATGAAGTTGAAGATGTTGTCTGATGGATTGTTCAGTGATGGTGATTGTTTTTCCATCCACAGTTGATTTGATCATGGAAATGGTTGACCCTTCAGTTCTTTCAGCATTGGTCCAGAAATCAACTAGATGTTGTTGATATGCTTTAGGATTGATGGTGAGAGCAAACTTTATGTATGAGTTCTTTAGAAACATCACAATAGGTCGAATATCCTTTGTACCATCTGGATTTCTTAAGAAGGCACACATATTGTGGAATTCGGAATATTTAAGATCAGTTTTGACATTGAGTGATTTTAGGTTTGCCATTTGTGTTTGATTTTGATCTTTGGAGTGAATTTTTCAGAGAGGGTGATCGTTCTGGTAGGAATTTCAAGTGTGTGATCGGAATTGAGTTGTTACTGATGTTAGGTTTTGATCGATTTGTGCAGAGATCAGGGTTTAGCGTAGGGTTTATCAAATCGAGGAAAAGATAATGCTAAATTAATCTCAGTCAGGTATTTATATTTTTCGATTAAACCTGTAAAATGACCGAAATGTCCTTCGAATAATAGCCTAACGGCTATTTTCATGAGGGTCAATATTGTAATTGTTGTATTTTACATATAACAGCCGATCAGTAGTAACTAAGTATCAGTAGTAACCTTTGTTTCTATACTTAACTTAATTTCTACTGATAAACCCTATCAGTACTAGATTGTGGTAGTAATAACAAGATCAGTAGTAATGAATAACCAGTAGTGAAACATGAAAGTTTAAAAGATTTGTACAAAATACTTTACACAGGAAAATAGTACTCCCTCCGTCCCACAAAAAACTTCTCATTTCACTCTAAATTTTTGTCCCACAAAAAACTTCCCATTTCTCATATTTGATGGGCTCCACACAATAAAAAACCATTATTACTAAAGATCCCACCACTAATATCCACTAACTATCTTTCTCTCTCCAATCCAACCTTATATTTTAATCAAAAGTATTATCAATGACCCCACCATTAACCATCACCTAAAAACTTGTGCAAAATCCAAATGGGAAGTTTTTTGTGGGACGGAGGGAGTATATCTTTATTAGTTTTTTTTTTAAAATTTAGTATTATCTTTTCCTTTTAGACTTGACTTATTAAAATCATTCCAATACTGCTAACCAAAAAGTTGAATCTTCCTACATCAAATGCTTTTGTAAAAAGATCTGCTAATTGATCATCAGTATGAATTTTCTCTACTTTTATTAATTTCTTTTCATTGCAATCCCTTATAAAGTGAAATCTAATTTCAATGTGTTTTGTTTTAGAATGTTTTACTGGATTATTCACAATGTTGATTGCACTTTGATTATCCATAAAAATTGGAGTTTTAAGTATGGATATACCAAAGTCTAGGAGTTGATTTTGAATCCACAGCACTTAAGCACAGCAGGCAGATGCAGCTACATACTCTGCTTCAGCAGTTGAAGTTGAAACATTAGTTTGTTTCTTGCATTGCCATGACACACCAACCTTGATCCAAAGAATTGACAGCCACCAGTAGTAGATTTTCTATCTTGGCATTCACCACCATAGTCACTATCTGTGTAGGCTATGAGTTCAAATGGTGATGCATGTGGATACCAAAGACCAAGTGAAGGTTTTCCTTTCAAGTATCTGAAGATTCTTTTGACTAAGTTGTTCATATTTTTAAAGTTTGTGGTAGACCAACTACCAAATCATTTTTGACTAAGTTGTTCATATTTTTAAAGTTTGTGTGACACATCCTTCTATGCCAAAGTTCTGATTCATTTGTGTTTGCCTTAGATATAAAACAGTTGATCTCATATGATGAAATGAGTTCTCCCCCTATATCCAGGCAATACACATTGTTTCTCCTTGGTGTTCTTAAGACAGCATATTTTTCATCTAAAATAAAATCAGGAGAAAGAATGATGCACTCAACATCTGTAAAAAGAATTTTGTTCTTCTTATCACAGACTTGAGACACACTAACCAGATTGTATTTAAGCTCAGCAACATAAAAGACATCATCAAAAGTAATTTTGCCATTTGATACTGTACCTTTACCTATAATCTTACCTCCCCTAGGATTTTCTCCAAAAGCAACATATCCTCCTTCAAAAGACTTGAAATCTCTAAGAATTTGAAGATTTTCAGTCATGTGTCTAGAGCATCCACTATCAATATGCCATGTTCTACATTCTTCAGGGATCTGGATACTCTGCACATAAAGTAGAAGGATTAGTTAATTTTGGGAACCCAAGCTTGTTTTGTCTTGGGTTCATCTTTTGAAGAATAAGACTTCTTAACTAAATGATCCTTGTATGCAGTTTTGTATTTAGTACTGATGTTTTGATTCACTACTGATCTAGGTTTATACCCGTAGTTCTTTGCTTTTGAAAATTTTACTACTGATGGACCAGAAATGTTTGGGTAATAAGGGTTTTGACATTAATCAGTAGTGTTTTTGTAGTTATTCCAGACAGCATTGTAATTAGGGTTTTTACCAGTAGTAAACCTGGATTAGTTTCTACTGACGTTTGAAAACTTTGAAAATTGAGGAAAACGATTTTGAGTTCCATTGTTTTTGAAATAATTACTTCTGCTTGGACTGTTATACCTGGTATTTTGAACAAATCTTGGTGCAGTTCTTCCAAATTTGTGAGTGTTAGCATATGTTTTATTGAATTTCTTTTGTTCTGGTGTTTTAGATTCCTTTGCTTTTGATTCTTTAGTTTGTTTTAACTTTAAGGCTTTTTCTTTTTCTTTGTTGATTTTAAATTCTTTATTGTTAATAGGATTGAAGTGACAGTTTTTAGCTATGTGATTAACTTTGTTACAAATTAAGCATGATAATTTTGTTGATTTAGAATTTTCAGGTTTTCTTTGTTCTTTTAATTGGTTTAAATTCCTTTGATTTCCCCTTCTTAAAATTGTAGGTATATTTTCTGAGTTATATTTTGGGGATTCAATATGACTTTGTGTGGTGTGAAAACTAGTATCATTTGATTCAGTTGTTTGATCATCATCAGAAGATTCATTTGATTCATTACTGGTTTCAGTTTCAGTTTGACTTTCAATTTTTAAATCATTTAGAATTCTTTCTGTACTAGACCTTAATGGTGCAATAAAATTTGTTGGAGGTGGGACTGCATGATATCCCACTCCATGAATAACTTTTTCTGTAGTTTGATTACTAGTTAATTCATTGACAATTTTAGAGCTTCTTTCAAACTTTTTAATGGTTAGTTTATTCTGCTCTAGTTCCATTTGACATTCTTCAAGTTTGATCAAAGTTTCTTTTAATTTCAATTCAATATGTTCTTTTTCATAAGTGGTTTGTAGCAATTCATCTTTTATCTTTTGATCAGTTATTTTATAGATTTTAATTTGGTTTTCTAAATCAGCTATACAACCATTATATTCAATTCTTCTGTTTCTATTTAAAATCATCTCTTCTAGTGTTTCTTTATTTAGTTTTTCTAACTCTTTGTATGATTTAATGCATTCAGGAGTGCAAGATTTAGAATGTACCTCAGTAGTAGAAGGATCAGTAGTAAAGGCCATGAGAGCTTAATTTTGTGCATGTTCTTCTGCTTGGAAGCTCCAGTCATACCCTTGTCCTTCTTGAGATACTAATGCAGTTGAGTTGGAAGTGCTGTTTTTGTTGTAGCTTGATCTTTGATCTTTGCTTGGACATTCTCTGGCAAAGTGACCTAGATTGCTACAGTTGTAGCACTTAACCTTGGTTTTGTCAAAGCCAGCTCTATCACCTTTGTTCTAAGACAGATTTTGCCTTCTAGTTCTTTTAAGAAACCTCTTTGTTCTTAAGCTTAGCATGGCCATCTGCCATTTAATATCCATCTCTTCCAAATCATCAGGATTGAGTTGTTCTAAATCCTCACTAATCAATGCAGTATGCATATGACTGGTGAAGAAAGATTCTCTGGCTAAATCTTCTGTTCCTGCATTCTTCATCGCTTCCTGACCTGTTCCTGTATTTGATACAAAAGCAGCATTGTTTGAAGGTAGATTTGGAGTTTTAGTACTTACCTCAGATTCAAACACTCTCAGTTCATTGTAGAGTTCATCAAGTTCTTTTTCTTCTAGTGCATCTCCTTGTCTATATATCACAGTGTACATAGACCATTCTTCACCTAGAGATCTGAGAAACTTTCTGTTGACATCATCATTGTCTGGTTTATAACCAACTTGATTGAGTTCACCAATGAGCTTGTTGAACCTATCAAAGACCTGTGATAATGTTTCATTCTTCTGGCCTTTGAAGTTTTCAAAGTCCTGTTTCAGAACAGACTTCATGTTTCTTTTGGTGCTCTTAGTACCAACAAACCTCTTTTCCAGTGCCTGCCACAGCTTCTTTGTATCATCATATTTAACAAAGAGATGTTGATAATCATTGGGAATAGCAAGCAAAAGAGTGCTTAGAGCTTTGAGTTCGATTCCTCTGTCTTTCTTCTCTTTTTCCCACATGGAATAATCAGTAATAAGCATATACTGCTTGATTCTGTTTTTACACATCCCAAAGTTATTGGGAGTGAGAATAGGAATTTTGTTTGCTTGAGTACTTTCATTGTTATCAGACATGATTAACAATTTTAAGATCGAAAGTATGAAACTTTTTGCTGTTCTTAATTCGTAGATCTAGAACCGTAAAGCTCTGATACCACTTGTCAGGATCAAATAACCTAAACAAGTTATTATAAACCCAGATCTACTAACACAAGAAGTTACAGCGGATTAACACTTATGTTATTAGATTAAGAACAATGTAAACTGTAATTGAATATGAATAAAACGAAGAACACAGTTTATCACAAAAAGCTTCAATGTATTAATTCGATTGATCAATACACGTATGTTTACAATTCATAAGGAACTATATATAATAGTCCTTGAAGCCTAAATTAATAACCTAGTTATTCTAGGAATCGATTACATTTGAATTACAAAAAGACAAAAAGATTTACATTCTATAACTAACTCTACTCGAATCTCGGACTTGATCTTGTTCAGATACGCTCATCAGTAGTAAATTAGATCGTCAGTAGTAATTGCCTTTAGCAGTAGTAACTCGAGATCATTAGTAACTTCAATGTATTCCACAGTAGTAATTCAAGATCAGTAGTAGATACTTTATATTCCAACATATACTCTAATAAATCCTTTGAAAACCAAGAAAATCGAACATGGAAGTGTTAGGTCGAACAGACTGTTTATTTCATAAAATTAGACAACTGTTCGAGTGGTTAATTAGCTGTATACGAAATAAATCATAAAATAACTTGTAGCTCAGCTGGTAAGCGTGCACCCTCCCTAACCCTTGATCCCGAGTTCGAATCCTCTCCAGCGCCCACTTTTTGTATTTTTTTTTCTGACCTTCACGCCTCCTGTATTTTCAGCCCAGCGATCTCCTAAGCCCATTTCTCTGGCCCAGCCCAAGTAACCAGCCCAGCAGACCCTGTTGTTCAGCCCAGTTCATTTTGTCTAGCTTAAAGCCCAACCCACTAATCTATTTCCTTTTATTTTCTGATCTTTATTAAATTGTTTATTTATTATATATATATATATATATATGACTTCTTTATTCTTTATATAATTAATATCTAGTTATTAAAACAGAATTGTTTATTATTTAATTAATTATTTAAATCATTTAAATTCTAATGTATTCATTATTACCATTTATCAAACGCATAATTCACTAACACTACAATCAGTACTTAAAGCATACGTAAAATAAAACTATAAACTTTTGTCAAGACATATAAAATCATATAAGCAAACGTATTTAAAATTTGAAATGATTGAATCAATACTTTTATAAATCACTAATAAGTCTCTCACACCTAACCAAACAAATCATTGGAGTGAAACATCTACCATAGACGTCCGATAAAGCCGTCTCTCATTATTGTTATTCTTATGCATTTAGGTAGCTAAGAAGTCATTGTCAGATTTGCACATTATCATTTGCATTTTGCTATCACTGCATCAGGTGACTCCACAACCCCTCTTTCTACTACGTTTTTATACTGTTTTGGGGTGAAAAATATATCAACTGCTTTTATAAATGTTTACAATTTCTATCGTTATGTTTCAGTAAAGCCTACTCTGCCTATTTATTTTACTTGTGGTGAAACATCTTTTAACCCATGACAATCAACCCTTATGCTCGGACTAAGTTTAGATGTAGCTACATACCATAATCATTAGCTAGTTGCGACTAGACCCTGGATATGCAGATGGTACCATTGGCTAAGACTCTTCCTCCCACAGCTTCGAAAATCAGGGAGTGCATATCTTAGATTCAGTAACATCATTATTAGAGTTGGAGTTTTGGTTATGGACTTAGGGTCGACATTTTAATGGATATCAGTCATGCTTTTCTACAAACTAATGTTTCAATATTGCAACAAATCAGTTATTATCAGATTACAACCTGTGGTGGCAAATCATTTTCAAACATTATTTCATCACACAATTTATGCCATGGTTGGCACATGAACATCTTGGAATTCAAATCATTTTCAAACACTATATCATTATACAATACTAGGATAAAACCCGCGCGACGCGGCGGGCTGCGAAATATATAAACTTGGCGATTAAAAGTCCATTGGTTACATATTTTTATAACGAACACAATACATAATCATAAACTGTGTATACAATAGAGGTAAAAAGCAAGAATCAGCATTGTCGTTGAAATGTTGTTTGGTTACATGTTTTGATATATAGTAGGGTACCCGCGCAAATGAGGCGGCGGGTACACTGATACATCTATTCCGCGACGATGTTGATGGTGTTCGTGTACATGTTTTCGTATAACGATTATTATACAAATGACTGATAGTTGGGAATGAAATATGTATAAAACTACATTGAAAACTTATCGGCGTTTAAAGTTTGTTAAATTACATGTTTTGAAAAAAAAAATCATACATGGGGAAGAATTATCACGTATATGTTTACGTAAGTTAATTCTTTTATACCATTAGAAGTAATAATAATTATGGTTTTGATAATTTTGGCCCTAACGTAGGGCTGTCAATTTATAAATAAATTAAAAAAACACGAATATAAAATTGTAGAGTTTATATTTTATTATCACTTTGCTAACAAATTTTGATATTTGAGGAGATAATAGTTGGCCAACGACAACAAATTAGTTGCTTATTGAATAAAAAAAACATATCACCAAATAGAGTAATTAAAATGAAGAAACAAACATTGCAAAATTGTTATCTTAAAAAAGAAATGTTTTCTTCTTATAATAACTTCTGAGATTTTGATGATGTTGCTACATCATTTCCCTCCATATCGCAACAATCATCTAATAGCCTCTTCAAGTTCACCGGGGTGGTGCAAAATTTTGATCGAGTTGATGACTCAGCGCATGTAAAGGTCCAGACCACTCAGCGCATTCTTTAAGTGTTGTGCTTGATTGAAATGAAAGCTTTTCATTCAGGCCAGTAAACGTGAAACTTGATCTGGTCGCCCACAACTTACCTCCTTTGATAATGTAAACACCGTCTTCCTTCAGTTTTGTTTGAAATTTACTCATTAACTTCACGTAAATAGAACCTTGAATCCTGCCTCCCTACAAAAAATTTAATACAAAATGTAGTTAATTGTAAGTTAACATTGTTGAGATAATATATATATGTAGTGATGATTTAACGAATATGATTAAGAGTAATACCTCTTCGTCAATTAAAATCATCTCAAGTGATATTATCTCGTTTTTGTTGTTGAAGTTTGTTTGGGGCCAAATCCGGCAAACCTTGACCTTTATGTGAATTTTGTCCTTGAAATCATGAATGTTTCTTACAAAGTGCAATCCGGTTGTTGACATGGTTTGCCGAATTATGATGATAGTCGATGACTGGTGATGTTTGGTGGTATTAGAATTATCGTATTGTGAATTGAAGTATAATGGTTAATTTGTCTATTTATACACAATTAAAAAAACGTATATACGTTATATTAAATGTAATATCACGGCCATTAAATTGCATGAACGTTTTTAAATGTAATAAAACGTATATTAAATTGAATGGTCAACTAAAACGTCTGTATTTAAGTTGGTAAATACGTTATATAGAACGATATTTATAATCTACGTTTTCTTAAAAATACGTCTGCATATTTTTAAAATGGTAAAATACGTATTATTTTTAGCGGGGTCAACAGCAATTGATAGTTAAAATGGTCTGCATATTTTTACGATTCCACATATGGTGATTATAAACGCAATTGACAGTTTTGATGAACGATTTATATGGTAATTACGTTTCAAGGTTATAATACATTAAATACGTTTTTATTGTAATTACGTTTTGATTTAGGAAAATACATATGATAATTACATTTTCTAATAAATACGTCTGCATCTTTTCAAACATGGTAAGTATAATATGGTCAAAATAGTATATATATATACCGAATTTTATTTGGTTAAACAACTTAAAATATATTTATTAAAGACGTAATTGACAGTTTTAGTTGGACAATAAAAACGTCTATAGGTAATTCAATTTTCGTCAACCAAATTACGTTTTTTGCGATTCCACGTATGGTAATTATAAATACATTAAATTGAGATATGGTAGTTACGTTTTGATGAACGACTTATATGGTAATTACGTTTTAAGGTTCTAATACATTAATTACGTATTTATGGTAGTTACGTTTTGATTTTCAAAAATACATATGGTAATTACGTTTTCTAATAAAAACGTCTGCATCTTTTCAAATGGTCTGCATATTTTTAGCCTTTTTCGTTTTGTCAAAAGACTATATATAAATCGAAATTTATAAACAACTTAAAACTTATTTATTAAAGACGTAATTGGCAGTTTTAGTTGGATAATAAAAACGTCTATAAGTAATTCAATTTTAGTCGGTAGTAAAAAACGTAAAATATCTACAGTTTGATTACGTGTTGACGAAATATTTCCATTAACACCACAAAATATATAATTCGAGTAGGTGTACAAAATTGTACAGTACACAGACAACAATTATTTGGTTCATGACAAAATTAATATTATTAAGGCAAACTATATTGAAACAAAAAAAAAACACCAATTGTGTAACAGAAAGTAAGAGTAACCTAACTAACTATTATTGTTGTCCGATTAGTAGAGCTCTATTGTTTTTATGTGTAAGTTTATAGACGCTTATTTCCAGAGAGGGTAGTTCTTAAGCGTCTCAAACTATTATTTGGTTGCGTGTCGGACGCGACATCAGGTTCTTCATCACATAAAACAATGGCATCATCATATTGCACAATCGGATGGATGCGTTGAAGTGCATATGTTTCTGGCATCGGCGGGTTGAACTCGATGTTTGTAACGTCAGTAGAAACAAGATATTTGACTGAAATTTAACCAAATAAAAAAGAGATATCAATATATTTTTAATTAAAGTAAAATGAAGCACTTAATTGGAATTAACCTGTTGGTTTTATAATCAGTTTAACGCGACATGCGTACACAGTTATGTTTTCAGAAGCACATCTCTCAATCATTGTTGTCGTGGCTGGCGGTATATGATACAAGATGAGCTTGATACGGTTGCCCCTGTCGGAAATTACATTTTAAATGGATTATTTCGTAGGTGTGGTGATCATGTAAATCAGGTATAAATACTTACAGACAGTCATGCAGCAGCATTGCACACGATATCCGACCGGATGTAAAAAAAAGCAATTGTTCAACATGTTTCCAACAACGTCTGTGAAATGTTTATTAATTACGAAAAATATTAAAATATTATCACTTTAAAGTAAAACATATAAAAATGTAACGTAGACGTACCAATCAACATTTTTCGAGTTGTTTGATCCTGCAATAGCCATGTCGGAGATCTGACCAACGGGTACTTGGGGAACCAGGCATCTTCTCCATTCGCAGTTTCAGCAAGCTCTGTTTTAGTGTTAAATACTCTTGCCCATTCATTACAAATAAAGCTATAGTTCTCGAAGCGAGGAAAGGATTCGACATCGGTGTAATCAATTTTGAAATACTTTAAAGAGAAGACACCGCCTTCTAGTTTTCGGTTTTGGTATGCAGAAAATAAGCTGGGGGGGATAATGGCTGCAAATTTGTGTCTCTGAAAATAAATGATTAGTATTTAAAACCACAACCAAAAAATAGTTTCTTAATTAGTAGGAACTTACAAATCTGTCAACCATAGTTTGTTATGTTTGTGGTCAAGCCAAACATAATCAATGCGAACAAATTTGCATTTGTACCACAAATGTGGATTCCAGAGGTCTTCAAAGTTTTCAACAGGTTCGTATCCATCAAAAGCCATCGTTTGTATGCTGCACAACAACTCCATCGTTAGTTGATGGAGTATATATATAGTTTAAAAAAAAAACGTAGAATTCAATATGTATTTAATTTTTAAAAAAATGTAAATCAAAATATTTAGTATCTGCCTATTTAATACTCAATATTTATTTAACATTTAAAAAACCGTACAACCCAAAAAACGTAGAATTAAACATTGAAATCACTGGATTTAATTAGTTTGTAAACGTAATTTTAATTTAGGAAGGCTATTAAATGCGAATTATCTCTAAAGGAAGTTGGCTGTTTATTGATATGTATTATACCGTGGACGTTATGTATATTACGCGCGTGTTAACAAATGCATAACAAAAAACCACATGGCCCAGTGGTTATCACCTTGGTTGTTTTTCGAATGGTCTTGGGTTCGAATCTCGGGTACGACAATATTATTTTGATTTTGAAGGGTGATTGAACATTGCTAAAAATGGAAGTGTTGAAAATTCAGACTTCCTCTTTTAGAAATGTCTAGGATGCTTTTTAAAGTAGTAAGATAAGATATGTCATTGTTGGCATACAGAAAACTTTGGATTTCAAAACAAACTATAAACCCGTGCATTCACTCAACAATATTGTTGATCATTTTTCATATATTTTTCAGGTAATTAAGTTGAAGCATGAGTCTTAGTAGCATTGGATCACGAGCATGCATGTGTCAAGATGCCATGATTTATTAAAAACATTTTCTTTTTACATTTCAAATATTTTGTTAACATTAAATATTGTGACCTACTTTATTTCAATATTATTTAAATTTTGGAACATCTATTGTTTACGATAATCATATGCTTGTGTTACTTAAAATGTCCACGCCCGTTCTTCCGCAAACCACTTTTGGCTGGGTGTGACACTGTAAACATCCATTATAACAAAAACATAAACCTAAACCTAAATAGAAAAAAAAAACATAAACGGAAAAATTGAAAAATTAGACTTGAAAACATAAATATGAAAAAATAATTTTGGGATTGAGAGGGTTGATAAATATGACAATTTATTTATCTTATTAAAAAATGGTGGTTAAACTTTTTTGGGGGAATGATAATAGAAACACAAAATAATTAAATGGAAATATTAATCATTGTCCTTAGAGCTATGATCAAGAAAAAATTTGTTGCTTAAATTTATTGTACCTTAACCATAATAGAACCACACTCTCTAAAAATCACTAACGACTCATAATAGTTATGTTTAAATACTTGTACATTAACCAATTAACAAACCCTTAACTATTACCCTGAGGCAGTGGTTAGCAAATCCATAATTATATTAATATCCGTTTTGATTACAATCCTAATTTTTATGAATGTTTAACATATCTTAAAATAATAAATATGGGATGCTAATATTTATAATTATAAGTTTGAATTTTAAAGTTCTAATTATAAGTTTGAATTAATATTTGATAATTGTAAGTTTGAATTAAAGATCTGATGGCAAAGTTTATAAATTTCGTATATTTTTAAAAGTTTAATAATAGATTTTAACATATTTTAATTTTCTATAACTTTGGTTTCACGGGATCACGTTAATTTAAATTTAGAATTTATCATTAATCAATTTATTTAATTTTATCACATTTAATTTAGAAAAATTATGGATGTGCCACGTGTACAGTTGGTATTCTAGAAAAACGTCATGTGATCATATAGGCTTTGATTTATTATAGTAGTAGATTGTTTTATGATGTGTTTGGTTTCTAAATGAGAATGACTATAATTTTTACAAAAATAAATAATAGATAAAATGGTTATAATTTGTTCAAGGGGAAATTATAAGTGCATATGACAATCCTCGAAAACATGAGGTTTCTTGTACACAACTATCTGTATGTAATTACATTATTTCCTGATTAATCGAAGATGAATTTGATTTAATTATTTTAACTATAGCACTAAGTTCAATTGCATGTAAAATTTCATACTTAAATTCATGCACAATTAAATTTTTATTGATAAGTTAGTGAAATTCATGAACTGTCAGAATGTCCAACAATTTCAAACGTTGGTGACAAAAAAAAAAAAGTTTCAATAATGATTAATGACTAAAAGCAGTATTAGTTATTTAATTAGAAATATGAATTACATATTATCATACAATGATACAATCATAATCCAAACAATTGGCAGGAAAACAAACCGTGAAACGATAAGTATGATGAGTTGAGTATTACAGTAAACCAAAACATGTCACGGCAAAATTAACTTAGGCTATTAATGGAAGGGAAAGATGCATAGAAGGTTTATTCACTTTGGATGAAAGTCAATTTAAGAGCATCTTCTTTTGTTTAGATTAGTAAAAGATAACCAATTTTTATAAAAGTTTATAGGAAGGGTATTTACTTTTGTATTGATCACTAAATGATAACCGACTTTTATATACGGTTAAAAATGAGAACACAAAATAATTAATAATCATTCTCTCGCCTGCAGTATTAACCCTCTATTGATGAAAATACAAATTAGTAACGCATATACAATTTGGGCAAACTTTAATGGTGTTGAATTAATTTGACCCAGTATTTTAGCTATTTTCTAATTTTACCTCTTCAAACTCATTTGATAAAAACACAAATATCACCCATTTATAAGTAAATGAATTGACTTTACCTGCAGAGTTTACAATTTACCAAGGTTCTAAAAAGCACGTCATGCCGGCGCCAAGCGTGAGGTGTAGCGCCCACATTATGAAATAGATCATTGCACCGTGTAAGGCGTTGTGTAAGATAAGACGTGATAAGGTGCGCCTTTAGGCGAGTTTTTTAAAAGGCGTGTGTGAAATTTTTTATTTTTTTTAAATGATGACATATATAATTATAAATTTATGAACTTTATATACTAGGTATAAATTATTGTGAATTATTATATAAATTAATAAATATATAATTTTTTGTTAACTTGATATACGTATATATACGAATTATATAAAATATATGTCGCCAGAAGTCACGTCTTAATGGCTCGCCATAACTTGAGGTTTAATGGTGCCGCCACGATGCTTTTTAGAAACTTGCAATTTACACTAATCTCAAGTTTAAAAATTCCAGATCAAAAGGAGCTCATTTATAATAAAGTTTGGATTTCAGAAATCAGAACATTTAAAAATTCCAGATCAAGACCATAAGGCAATACCCGTCCTAATGAAAAACTGACTTATGCAGTAGATCTTGTTAAAATTCAAAAAAGTTGCAATTAATACACAATTGTCCCATTAAGGACATTTGATAAACCCAGATGAAAACAGTAACATGTCCATCTTCCATTATTGTCATTGTAATCAAGAACAGAGCTTTAAGCATATAAAAACGAGTTATGATTAGCCCATTGACTAACAACATTCTAAAAGGATGTTAACGTGTCAGGATTAGCAAAATCCCTAACCAAATCAGAAATCAGTTAGCACCTCGAGTAACAACTGCAAAAGAAACAACAGCTAAAATGGTGGTTGAAGATGAAACCATTGTCCAAAAACTTTTCTTATCAGCTTTTGCAACACAACCTTTAAGCAATTCAAGTTGTTTACTCATTTCATTCACAATATTCTCTTTATCATTAAAAGCTTTCTTGATTTCTTCTATTTCTTTAACATGGTGTATTATATCTTCCCCAAATTCGGTTTCTTGACCAATTTTATCACCTTCTTTTGAGGTACAAATCGTTGAGGTATTCTTCAACATTTTCAAGATCCGGCTTATGTTAGCTTTTGCATAAATGTATTCATTTTGGGTTTTATCAACTGATTTCTTCATCACAAGAATCTCGTTTGCTAGCATTGCACGAGCTTTTTCCAACTCTTTCTTTTCTGCAACAACTTTTTCAGTTTCGTTTTGCATTTTGGATAATTTCTTGCTCGTTTCTTCAATACCCTTCTCCGTTTTTGAAATCTTTTCACTCAAATTCTTTACTTTGAGTTTTTCACTGTCAAGATTTGCTTGTGCATTGTTTCTTTCTTTTGTTGCTTGATCAAATGCTGCTTTCTTGCTACTAACTTCAGATTCTAGCTGCTTAATTTTACTGACTTGAACAATGTTAGACTTTTCAAGTGTCGAAATTGTGTTCTTAACATCTTTTAATTCTTCTTTGAGCTTAACAACGTTGGTTTCTTGTCGAGTCTTGGCATCATTGATCTATGTTTTCTCTTTCATCATTTGATCAATTGTACACTTCTGTTTGTCTAACTTCTTCAAGGCCTCATTTAGATCTTTTGTAACCAAACTCTTTTCTTGAGTTAGTGTTCGAATATTTCCATTAATTTCTTGTTTTTCTTTCACCAATATATCGATTTCTGTACTCATTTCAACCTCCTATCCTGCACTTGCAACACATTTCTTCTCCAAATCAGCAACTTTCTTAAGCAGTTGTTCTTCCCCTTTTTGAAGCTTCTGCACCAATTCTTTCAGCACATCAACCGACTTTTGCAGCTCGTCAACTTTTTTTTCTTGCAGATTTCTCTCATTTTCAATCACTGTATTCTCTTTGGCTATCCAACCAATATCCAACCTCAGTTTATCAACCAACTTATTGGATTGAATCAAACTCCTCTCAGTTAAATCCTTTTCTCCTAATACAGAATCCATCTTTTTTTCAATTGCAGTCTTCTTCTTAACTAATTCATCATAGTCAACCTTAATTTTTGTTGATATTTCAGAAATTACAGTCTCCCTCTTCTCTGTTTCAGCTAGTTTTGACCTCAACTCATTCTCAAATTGAATATGATCATCAAGCTGAGCCCTAATTTCACCTCTCTCCTCACAAACTTTGGATAAAATGAATTTCTCTTCACGAATCTCAGCTACAAGTGAATTCAATTTGTTATTCGGAGAAAGAATCTCTGATTCCTTCTCGTTATTCACTCTCCCAATTTTATTTTTCTCCTCCAAAATCTGATTCACATTTCTCTCCAAAACATCATTTTTCTCCATCATTTCACTCACCTGCTCTGTAACAAACTTACTTACCAGTCCCTTCTCAATCTCCAACATCATCGCTCGGTCGGTTAACAAATTCATTTCAAAATGCAACGAAACATTGTCGGATTGACACAAATTCAACTCAGATTCAAGAGAAACATTCAAGTTAGTTACCGAATCTACCTGTTGACGGCGCTCGACAGTCTCTTTGAGCAACATTACGTTGAGCAATTTCAAACTGTGAAGTTTCTCAGAAGCAGCATCATCTATCGTTTGAGTTGGGATTTCGTGTTCAGTTTTGTTGTCTTCGGATTGTGGTTTTGATTTCTTTTTCGCCATGGATTAGGGATTGAGATTGAAGATGAGAGGCTTTGGCGGTTTTTATAGCATCTCCAACCATAAACTGTCACTCTATCTCTATATTTAGTGGGCCCATTAACTCTAAACAAAACTTCAACTCTAATCATAAACTCTATCCATCCGTGTAACGACCGAAATTTTGTAAACAAATAAATTGTACAAAAATGTGATAATTATAGATAATTCATTTCAGAACCGTAGGAATTGGTTTCGTGTCATTTGGACACCGTTTGATATGGTTAAGGTCGAAACCGGGCTGATCCGGTCAACAAAAAGTTGCAGCCTAGCTACCTGGAATAGTTCGCGACGCGAACTTAGGTTCCCGATCGGGAAGTCGAGACAGGGAATTGGGGTTTTGGACGACTGGAGTTCACGACCCATTACCGATCGCTAACTATTCACGACACGCATAGTTCACGGCGCGAACTTGAGTTCGCGATCGTGAACTGGTTGGTTCTGTATAAAATCGGGTTTAAGGCTAGGGTTTAGACACCTACACCCCTAGAACCCTACCAGCCGTTTTTAGAGAGAAAGAGAGCCCGTTCTTGGTGTTCTTGGGCTTGAGTCTTCATCAATCTTGGAGATTTTAACATCAAAGGTAAGGATTCTTGATCATCTTGCTTACCTATCTTAGTTTCAAGCTTTTCATGGGTATCAATGGTGGTTTTGGGAACCAACCACATCATCTTTGGGGAAGATGATCTATCATGAGTGTAAAACACTCATGGTAAGCTTGTAATCAATGTGTACAAGCTAGATTTGGGTTTTATGGATAGAAATCTTGAACTAGGGTTTGAGATTTCTACCAAGTGGTATGAACTTGGTGATTGGGGATGTTAAGATGGATTAACTAGTAGCTAGTTATGGATTATAACTAGATTTTGTGATGATATTGATAATAGGTCAAGAAGGAGTAGAGATTGGAAGTACTTCTTTGGTTGAGAAGTAGAGATTGTGTTGATTTACACAAGTATTGGATAACATTGCTAAGGTGAGTACATGCGATCTTTTTCTGACTACATAGTAAAAGAGTTTACATAGTTTAAATGATTAAACAAGTTTTTAATAGTCTTTATTAATTAAATGTTTTAATAAAGAAATAAAGATTGATTTACTAGTAAATGATATGAATTGTTATTGACTTGCTTGGTTACCACTAGTATGTTGAATCTTATGATTTGGAGCATTGGCTCAAGTAGTTGAATTGTTATGTGGTAGCTAAACAATTGGATCCTATGTAACGACCCGAAATTTGTAAATAAGTAAATTGTACAAAAATATGATAAATAAGGATAAATCGTTTAAAGAACGTAGGAATTAGTTTCGTGTCGTTTGGACACCGTATGAGAAAGTTATGGGCGAAACCGGGTCGAGACAACAACCGAAAGGTGCAGCCCTGCTGCACTAGAAGTTCACGCCGCGAAGTGAGGATCGCGATCGGGAACTCCGATCAGGGATCTGGGCCATTGGTCCTGATGTAGTTCACGACGACTTAGCGATCGCGAACCATGAAGAACGCAAACTTAGCGACGCGAACTATTGTTCGCGTCGTGAACTCGTGTCGTGCAGCATTAAAATCGGGTTGGAGCTCATTTGATGAAATAGAAAACCCTAGTTCTTCCCTTTGGCGATTTTGGAGCTCAAGTGCAGATTTTGGTTGATTTCTTCTCAAATCTTTTATAGATTTCACTCCTAGTTGAAGATTAAAGGTATATCTTCACTCCGTGATCTTCGTAGCTTAAGATCTATGTATTTTGATGTATGGGTTTGAAACCCTAGTCCTTGGGGTTATGGGTTATGGTGATATAAGTGATGTATACACCTAATAGATGGTATATTATCAAAGGAAACAAGTGTATGATTATGATTTGTAAGAATCTTAAGGGTTGGTTAAACCTAGGGTTTGGTAAATCACCATAATTGGGGGAAATGAGTTAATAAGTGTTATCTAGAGATCAATGGACACATTGGTAGTAGAATGTGATGTTGATAATCTTGTGATTATTGTATTAGGCATTTGGTGAGGTCTTGGAAGGTTGACCGAATTGTGAAGCAAGGAAACTGACGTAAAGAATACGGTTGGAGCACTTTATTGCTAAGGTGAGTACGTGTGTACTTTACTGAGTACATAGCTATATGAAGTATTTGATTACTTATGATCGGTCTACATAATGTTTGTCTAGACTTATTATGTGTTGAGTTAGTATATATTATTGATAATATCTAACTAACTTGTTTGATGATTGATGTGACAGCCAAAGGCTTTGACTGGCATAACTGATAGAGTTATGATTAGAGATAGATGGTGGTGATGCGGGGAGACCCCGGTCACTGAGACGAGTGTACATATATTTGTACACTAAGCACACGGGTGCTTCTAGTTCGCATATGTTTGCGTACTAGGTGATCTAGGAATCTAATGCATATATGTTTATGTGTTGGGTTCGCTTGTGTTCTAATACATATATGTTTATGTATTAGATATGACTGTGTTCTAGTGCATATATGTTTATGTACTAGATATGTATGCTAGGGAAGCAGGACTGATAGAGTCACCATAGAGTGACTGAGATGTGTTGGTAAAATATAAATATGTATTTATATACGATGTGATACTTGATATTATTGGGGTCTAAACCCATCTAGCTCACGAGACATTTTTGTGTCTCACGTACTCCTTGTTTGTTTGCTATGTACTCATGTTCTGGACCGAGGATTTAGGTGCGCATGGATTGAGATATGCGGGGCCTAGAGTAGAAGATCATTAGAGCGGATTTGTGCTTAACCTTGGTTTTGATATATTTTGTAACACCAAACCTCATACTCTGATTTTCATATCAAAGGTTTTTGTAAATCCGTATTTTGGAACTGGTCTTCTATTTATGAAAATGTTTTCATTTGGGCAAATGTTTTGTAATAAAAATTGAGGTGTTACAACTTGGTATCAGAGCTACTGTTTAAGTGAATTAGGTTGGGTGTCCATCCTAGTCTTAGACTGTAGCGTTAGGAATGTAAGATTCCTTGAGATCGATAGGTTGACCTTGAAACTTTATGTTAAGTTTAGGGTTGAACCTAGGGGACCTATGAAAGTTGATGTGATTATGGATGTCGAGTCTTATGCGACTATTGGATTGTACAAGAAGTACTAAATGTTTAATGTCTTTCGTATAGTCTTGGTAGAAAGAAATGGTGAACACTCGTCGAAGTGGGAAAGCCCCGGAAAACCGGGAGGAAGAGATGCATCATGTCGACAGGGTTGAACAAGAAAGTCAACCGTCGATGCATCGAGTGGATGAGTCGGAGGTTGGAGCTAATAGGACTCCGGTAACCATGGCGGATCTCCAAACTTTTATTGATCAAATCAAAGGGACGGTGGCCGATGAGGTGCACCGCATTATTGGAAACCGTGAGAGGTCAGGAGAGGATCGCGAATCCGAGGCCAAGTCGGACGAAAGAACCGGTGGTGGTGGCACCCGAGTGGAGAAATCCTCCACGGGTGGTTGTAGTGATGCTAGGGCACGACCCGATGGAAAAGATGGTTGTTCTTTTAAGACTTTCATGGCTTCTAAGCCAAATGTATATACGGGTAGTTCGGACCCGAAGGTGACTATGAGGTGGATCCGAGAGACCGAGCGGGTCATCGGAAGTAGCAAGTGCAAGAAAGCCGATATGGTGATGTACGCGTCACAATTGCTAAAAGAGGATGCTATGGTTTGGTGGGACATAGTCTATGAGACCCTCGGAAAAAAGGTGATAGAGAGAATGTCGTGGGAGGAGTTTACCACAAGATTGAGAAAGAAGTTTTGCCCCGAAAGGGATTTGGAGAAGATGCATGAGAAGTTTGTGACCCTGAAGAAGGGCGATATGACGGTCGAGGAGTACTCGAGGGAATTCACGGGATCTCCAAACTTTTATTGATCAAATCAAAGGGACGGTGGCCGATGAGGTGCACCGCATTATTGGAAACCGTGAGAGGTCAGGAGAGGATCGCGAATCCGAGGCCAAGTCGGACGAAAGAACCGGTGGTGGTGGCACCCGAGTGGAGAAATCCTCCACGGGTGGTTGTAGTGATGCTAGGGCACGGCCCGATGGAAAAGATGGTTGTTCTTTTAAGACTTTCATGGCTTGTAAGCCAAATGTATATACGGGTAGTTCGGACCCGAAGGTGACTATGAGGTGGATCCGAGAGACCGAGCGGGTCATCAGAAGTAGCAAGTGCAAGAAAGCCGATATGGTGACGTACGCGTCACAATTGCTAAAAGAGGATGCTATGGTTTGGTGGGATATAGTCTATGAGACCCTCGGAAAAAAGGTGATAGAGAGAATGTTGTGGGAGGAGTTTACCACAAGATTGAGAAAGAAGTTTTGCCCCGAAAGGGATTTGGAGAAGATGCATGAGAATTTTGTGACCCTGAAGAAGGGCGATATGACGGTCGAGGAGTACTCGAGGGAATTCACGGGATTACTCCCATTTGTTGCTAGGACCTACTCCGAGGAGAGGTCGAGAGTGGTTAGGTATGCTAGTGGGCTACCTTGGGATTATCAATTGGAGGTGAAGAGGGCGGTCACGCTAGATGAGGCCATTAGTGCCGCCCGAGGTGTGGAAGAGGTGAACGAGGCAAGGGTTGCCGAGAGGGCCTATGTGGGCGAGAAGAAGAAAGCCGAGAGTGGCTCGAGTAGTTTCAAGAAAGGGAAGTTCACGTCGAACTTCTCTAGGCAAGGAAGTGTGGCCTCGTGCAAGAGGTGTGGGAAGAATCATACCGGCGAATGCCGTGGGGAACCGAAGATTTGCCATGATTGTGGCAAGACGGGGCATTTAGCCCGGGATTGTAGATCCAAACCGGCGGCCGAGGTTGAGTGTTACTCATGCCGCGAAAAAGGGCATTATAGTCACGTGTGCCCGAAGAAGAAAACTGAATCACTTGTGACCACATCGCAAAAGAAGGTGGAACCGGCGAAAGTGAAGGGACGATCCTTCCAACTCACCCGAGAGGAAGCAAAGGAGGCGCACGATGGGGTGTCAGGTACTTTATCCGTTAACTTCTTGTCAACTTAAATATATTGTAGAATCGAGTCCTACTTAATTGTTTGTGTCTCATGAGTTTGGTAGAAAGATAGATTGGGCCGATCGAATGGTTAGATGAAAAACGTGAAAACGAAGGTAAATGGGAAAACCTAAATGGTAGAACGTGTTATTAGAATTGGGAGTTTGAAATAAATGGGGAAAAGTTAAAGGCAATTTATTACCCGTGGGAATAAAGGAAACTTGACGTGGTTATCGGTGTGGATTGGTTGGGTATGTACCGAGCCAAGATATTATGTGATCATAGCTTAACGGTTGGATTGCCGCGGGAATCAGTGATCATAGAAATTTAAGATAAGTTGTATGATGTGAATATTCATTGGAGAATAATCTTTCTGATTGTTTATGTATATGAAAATTTAGATTTTTGGAAAGAATTTTGGACCGTAGTGTCGTATGTGGTAAGAAAATAAAGGTCGATGTTAATAAGTAGTATAAAAGGGCGGACCGCGAGGTCGGTGAATATCGGTATCAAGCGAATGATAATATAATGAAGTACTAAGTCTCGGTATGAAATTGTTGTTTGGGTGAGAATTATGGAAATAGAAACCTTGAAAATGGAACTTGGATAAAAGTGCGATCTTTACTTTTTAGGGAGGGATGGTACCTGTTGACCGACCTTGGGGAGGGAGACTAATAGAGGCCCCGAGACTTGGACTCGAGGGGCCGAGTCGACCCGAGGGAGACTAAAGCAAGCGAGCTCAGGCGAGCGATCTCCATCTCGCTTGTTCGATGGAGAGGGAGTAGCTCGTCGGAGAAGGAGTCATTTGTCCGGCCGGGGGAGAGAGTGATCCTCGGTTGAGGAGCACGAACGGTGTGTTGTTTGCATTGGTTTTTGTATTTGTAGCTGGCGAGAACCCGGATGAGTAATGTAATATTACTATACGTGAATGGTAAAGGAAAGAACGACTAAGGTAGGATGATACCTTAGAATTTATAAATGGAAAATATGTGGAAAAGAATAAGTGTCGGGAATGATGAATTTTGATCGTTGAAAACGGTTAAGTAAAGGTTGGCACATAGCCATAGCAAGTCTCGTGACGGGGCTGATGGATTCCACATTAAGGGTAAAAAGGACGATTATTGCTAAAGTGTCATGATAATGGTATGAAAATATGTGACATAGTGTAGTGTAAGACTACGATTGGGAAAAGAATATTCCTAAGTCCCACGATGTGAAAAGGTAGAACATCGAGTCTTGGGCCATTGGTTGCTACGTCATGGGTTGCAAGTGTGGGCCGGAGTCGAATGTTCGACTCAAGGATGATTGATTTGGCCGGTGAATTATGACTAATGGAATGTAGTGGTAACTACTCCGGCGGTGTCAAAAGACTCGAAAATTGTTAAGGAAACGAACCGGTTAAGGGCGGTTAATGTGTAAGTGGAACGGTAGATAACAATTAGAGAATGTTATTAGTTACCCGCGGGGTAAAATGCATGTGCATTAATTGATGGCCTTGGAGGGCATATAATAATGGAAGGATAATATTATATGAAATGTGCTAAGTAGTATGTCCAATGGGAGACATATAAATAGGAAAGAAAACGATAATGCGATTTTGTGGGAGAGATGCTAGAATGCATGATGAATGATGTGATGATCGAATGGGTAAGATAGTAGCAAGGCTACACGATGCGAAAAGATGGATGTCATATGACATTGGTGTGACATATACATATGTTTGTATATGTGCATAATGATGATGATTATATGTTATTGGTGTGACATATACATATGTTTGTATGTGTGCATGATGATGATGTTTAGATGGTATTGGTGTGGCATATGCATATGTTTGTATATGTGCACGATTGAGATGAATGGACGGCATATGTGTGCACGGTAGAGATGCTTAGATGGAACTAGCAGGATAAATATGTATACTCATGTATACATGTGCTCTTGAACGAGTATAGCGAATGTAGAACCATGTGGTTAATGATGTATTACTATTATGACCGGTACATGAGGACCTGGTTTGAAATGCGGGTTGCATTTAGGTCATGTAAGTGTAGGGGATGCCTACGATTTATAGAATAGGAGGAAAGAGAAACTCCTAGTGAGCAAATTATCATTCGATAACCAAAGTATGGTAAACTTGTATGAAGTGGTGGAATTTGTTGCAATAGGAGAACAAATTCCGGTAACTGAGAATAAGAGTTGTGAAATTGATTGATGTGACGCAAAGATGGTTGAAAGAAAACTAAGTGATGGTTTGAGTGACCAAATGTTGGTCAAGAATAGGTAAAGGTCGATGTGACCATATGTGAATGCACGACTCTCGGATAATTGGGGAGAAAATGAAAGTGTGGAAAAACGGGGACAATTGTTAAGGGAACGATAACGAGTAGAACCGGAAGTGATAAATTAGTGATGGTACCCCGTGAGTATGAAATTGGTTAGTTGAAAGAGTGTGGTTGACTTCACGTAAAAGTCAAGGGTGACCAACTGGTGATTGGTTGACTTAGCCAAGGATGGGCTTTGACTCTCGTTATGAACGGATTGTATGTATGTGAAAGGATTAATGGAATAGTTGAAATAGTTGTAGTCAGGTTATACGACTTTGACCCGTTTGGGTGTTGTCAAGATGGAATTTGGGAATCGAGTATATGATTGTAGATGGATCATAAATTAAAGGTCAATTGTAAAGGAAAGGAGGATTTATGGGATCCTTAACGAGAAGGGAAAATGTTAAAGTATAGTTGACTTTGTGCTTAAGTCAAAGGGTAGATGATGTGGGGATATACCAATGTTGGGATATATCGGTTGGGTCAAAGCTAGAGTTTGACATTCGTTTAAATCAACTAGTTAATGGTATGATTGTGTCATATCATTGTTATGAGAATGAAAAGATCGGTCGAGAAAATGTCGGTGTTTTGGTCAAATTGTGAAATTTTGACCCGTTTGAGTATTATGAGTTTAAAAATTTGGGTCTTGAACGTTCGGACTTAACGGAGTTAAGTGAACGTTTGGATATGTAATGTTAACGGAACGGGAATGAGGAAAGTCTGATGGTAATGACCACAAGGGAATGAGAGCGGAATGCTCGGTTGTATGTGGGTTGAAATTCTTAGCGATTCCGAGGACGGAATCCTTTTAAGGGAAAGATAGTTGTAACGACCCGAAATTTGTAAATAAGTAAATTGTACAAAAATATGATAAATAAGGATAAATGGTTTAAAGAACGTAGGAATTGATTTCGTGTCGTTTGGACACCGTATGAGAAAGTTATGGGCGAAACCGGGTCGAGACAACAACCGAAAGGTGCAGCCCTGCTGCACTAGAAGTTCACGCCGTGAAGTGAGGATCGCGATCGGGAACTCCGATCAGGGATCTGGGCCATTGGTCGTGATGTAGTTCACGACGACTTAGCGATCGCGAACCATGAAGAACGCAAACTTAGCGACGCGAACTATTGTTCGCGTCGTGAACTCGTGTCGTGCAGCATTAAAATCGGGTTGGAGCTCATTTGATGAAATAGAAAACCCTAGTTCTCCCCTTTGGCGATTTTGGAGCTCAAGTGCAGATTTTGGTTGATTTCTTCTCAAATCTTTTATAGATTTCACTCCTAGTTGAAGATTAAAGGTATATCTTCACTCCGTGATCTTCGTAGCTTAAGATCTATGTATTTTGATGTATGGGTTTGAAACCCTAGTCCTTGGGGTTATGGGTTATGGTGATATAAGTGATGTATACACCTAATAGATGGTATATTATCAAAGGAAACAAGTGTATGATTATGATTTGTAAGAATCTTAAGGGTTGGTTAAACCTAGGGTTTGGTAAATCACCATAATTGGGGGAAATGAGTTAATAAGTGTTATCTAGAGATAGATGGACACATTGGTAGTAGAATGTGATGTTGATAATCTTGTGATTATTGTATTAGGCATTTGGTGAGGTCTTGGAAGGTTGACCGAATTGTGAAGCAAGGAAACTGACGTAAAGAATACGGTTGGAGCACTTTATTGCTAAGGTGAGTACGTGTGGACTTTACTGAGTACATAGCTATATGAAGTATTTGATTACTTATGATCGGTCTACATAATGTTTGTCTAGACTTATAATGTGTTGAGTTAGTATATATTATTGATAATATCTAACTAACTTGTTTGATGATTGATGTGATAGCCAAAGGCTTTGACTGGCATAACTGATAGAGTTATGATTAGAGATAGATGGTGGTGACGCGGGGGAGACCCCGGTCACTGAGACGAGTGTACATATGTTTATACACTAAGCACACGGGTGCTTCTAGTTCGCATATGTTTGCGTACTAGGTGATCTAGGAATCTAATGCATATATGTTTATGTGTTGGGTTCGCTTGTGTTCTAATACATATATGTTTATGTATTAGATATGACTGTGTTCTAGTGCATATATGTTTATGTACTAGATATGTATGCTAGGGAAGCAGGACTGATAGAGTCACCATAGAGTGACTGAGATGTGTTGGTAAAATATAAATATGTATTTATATACGATGTGATACTTGATATTATTGGGGTCTAAACCCATGTAGCTCACAAGACATTTTTGTGTCTCACGTACTCCTTGTTTGTTTGCTATGTACTCAGGTTCTGGACCGAGGATTTAGGTGCGCATGGATTGAGATATGCGGGGCCTAGAGTAGAAGATCATTAGAGCGGATTTGTGCTTAACCTTGGTTTTGATATATTTTGTAACACCAAAGCTCATACTCTGATTTTCACATCAAAGGTTTTTGTAAATTCGTGTTTTGGAACTGGTCTTCTATTTATGTAAATGTTTTCATTTGGGCAAATGTTTTGTAATAAAAATTGAGGTGTTACATCCTAGATAACCCACACAAGTTGGGGGAATTAGTGACACCTACTTGGGGCGGTACCACCCTGCGCAAGGGTAGTGTGTCGAGAAATAGATAACCCGGAAAGCGGGGGAGTTTTGAGATAACCCGGAAATCGGGGGAGCAAATAGATAACCCGGAAACGGGGGAGTTTACCTAGATAACCCATATCGGGGGAGTTATTTCGGGGAGGCCCGTTACATATGTTATTGGCTTGTGGCAAGCCTTATAGTATGTTTGACTATGTGCAAATTTGATAATTATTTAATTATTAATTCATTGCAGATATTTTCTAACCGGGTCTAAAACCCATGTTTCTCACGAGACAATTTTGTCTCACGTACTACTTTTATTTTGACTATGTACTCAGGTTCGGGAGCGAAGGATTAGGCGGCCCGTAGTGATAGCATTGGATGATTAAGCTCGGTGTACTTATTTAATTCCCTAGACTAGTTTTGATATATATTTGTAACACCAGTTTTTGGTACTCCTTAATTATTCCAAATGTTTTACTTAAACTATGTTTTGGATATTTTGGATTTTTAGTATTAAACTTATTTATTTAAAAAGTTTAAATTATTTTGAAAAATTGGTGTGTTACAATCCCTTTAAAACTAGAGGGACCCATAACAAATGAACTCAATTGGATGGATTGTAGGCTAGCAAACAAAAAACAAAATCAATTAAATAGAAATAAATATCAAATAATTAAATAGAAGTTGTGGGGTCCATTGATAGAGTGAGCATTCTCTCACTTCAAATATAGAGTGAGTTTTTCTCTCAATCTATATTTAGAGTGAGAGATAGAGATGGGTTGGAGAGGAAAAAACTTCAAATATAAAGATAAAATGGATGATAGAGGTTGGTTGGAGATGCTCTTAGGGTTTCAGATAAGAAGCAATGGAAAAATATATGAGAGGGGTTTTAGGGTTTGATTTTGAATTCAAAATTTGGTACGGTAATCGAGGGCTACGTATTACACGCCGTCACCCGAGTGTAGGGGTGAGCATAAAAAACGGGTAACCGGAATTGGAACCGGAACCGTCTTGGAACCGCCGGTTCCGGTTCCTAAAATTATGCAACCGCCCTAAGAGGTTTCGGTTCCGGTTCTCAAAATTTAGGAACCGGTAACCGGTGGATAACCGGAACCGGTGATTATTCGGTCTATTTTTGTTAAAATATTATATATATGATAAATTTAATGTCCCAATTTAAATATATGAGAAATTTTGTGTAACCTTTAATGAGTCCTTTAATGAGTTTAGTCATTAATTAGTCTAAATACAGTGTTCTAACGATAAAATATATAGACAATAATATGTTTAAGTGTTTGGAGTTTATATTATTCAAAGATTAGTTGATAAAATGACAAAAATTGATTAATATTTATGCTTCGCATCTTATTTTAATTTTACGATTTTAGAAACAGGGTAACCGGAACCAGCACCGGAACCGGAGGTTCCGGTTCCAGTTCCGAAAATTGAGGAACCGGTACAAGAGGTTCCGGTCGGAACCGGTGGGTAACCGGCTATGCTCACCCCTACCCGAGTGTGCCCCATGTGACCAGTGACTCAGTGGTGCAGAAAATTCATGTTCCCACTTCCTAAAAATAAATACAAATGTGAATTCGATTTTTAAAGGTAAAAGATAGATGTTCTATCTAATTTTACTGTATGATAAAATATTAAAGAGTAAGTTACATATAGAATTTATGTAGTTTGTCAAAAAAAAAAAAATCATTAAAAAGATTACACAAATAGTCTCTAAATACGAAATTGTGTCATACTTTTAGTCCATATGCTAAACCCATTAAACTTCTTCATTAAACTCAGTCATTTGCATTGCATATGAAGTTAATTTAGTCTTTTCACATTTTTCTCTTCCCTTTACTTTTTCTTCCCAACCTCTTTCCTCTAGACTCCTATTTTAATTCTCTACCAAGAGGTTATATTCATTAGCAAAACAATAATAAAAAATGATATTGATAATTATTTGTAATTATTTCATGTATCTAGTTACCACAAGATGACATGTGTAATTAATTAATTCTCTTTTGTCATATCATCCCTTGATTCTAATATTTTTTTTATCAGTTGACACTTAAGAAGACATTTATACTATGAGTTTTTCTAACGTATGCCCCTGTGGTATACGATAATGTGTATTTAATGTTCCTAATATGAATTGAATAACATTAATGAACTCTAACTCCTACTATTTTAGAAGATGCATTAGATACAATCTTATATTTAAATGGAATTTATTGCTTCATTGAATGCCATTATTGAATGCCATTATCGTATGCCCCAGGGGCATACATTAGAAAAACCCTAATATTATTTCTCCTTGTAAAATTGTGATTGATATTAAATTAATTGACAAAAATAATATTCACCAAAAAGCTTTACTTTCCATTAATATTAGGGAAGTGATATATATACCACAAAAACTATTTCCTTAATAACACTACACAAGTTTTATAGCAGACTATAAAAATATATCAAAAACATAAATTGTGGTGTATGGATGAATTTTTGTGGTCTAGTTATCGTCTTCCTTAATACTCCCTCCATCCCACAAAAAACTTCTCATTTGCCTCTAAATTTTTGTCCCACAAAAAACTTCCCATTTTCCACATTTGATGGGCTCTACACAATAAAAAACTATTATTACTAAAGACCCTACTACTAACTATCAACTAACCATCTTTCTCTCTTCAACTCAACCTTATATTTTAATCAAAAGTAATATTAATGACTCCACCACTAACTATCACGTAAAAACCTATGCAAAAGGCAAATGAAAAGTTTTTTTGCAGGACAGATGGAGTACTACGTATTGATGTTAATCTGGTTAGTATAATAAAAGGCGACAGGCATTATAATATTATATTTTGTTAGGTGACCGTGGCCCGTGTAAAACAAGAAGAAAGAAACGACGTGGGGTGAGGCCGTCAACAAACGCCGTTAAAAATATGGAAAAGTAGCTAAAGCTATCTGGTCAAAATTCTACCAACAAAACATGCATTAAATAATTGTATTCTTTTCATAAAACGTTGTACTCTACTTTTGCCCTTAACACTCCATAGAATTTAGCTACTTATATTTGCTGAGCAAAACCATCAGCACAGCGACAATAACGGTTTTGAGATTCGAGACGCCATCGAATTTCGAGCTTAATTCTGTTATCCTGTTAGACACAAATACCTCAACAATCTCGCTCTTTATTTTCTCTCTTCCTGCAGAACTTGAATCAACAGATTTGGTTATAATTCGTAACAGATCGGAACCTTAACAACTTGGTATGTGTTTCCTTAATTTTGTGATGTATTCTGCTGTGAATTGCGTCGATCTTTTGAAGAATTGCTCTCTTAGTTCTTATTTTATCTGATTTGTGTATTTTTTCAGTTTTTAACTGTATTTTTTGGTGTTATGTGTTATGGTTCTGTGTTGATCTTGTAAAATGTGAGCTCCGATTGAGGTATGATGATCCGAAGGTTTAGTTTTTAGGGTTTGATCTTTTTCGGAGTTGTAAATTGGATATTGAATACCTGATTTATTTCCCTTTTTGATGCACTTACTCGATATCTTGTAACTATGACCTTTTGTTGTTCCTGGAGGCTAGTTTTTAGGGTTTAATTGTAAATATGAGCTCATTTTACGGTTCTTAAGTCCATATGAAATGAAATTCTGGATTTGGAACCGCAGCAATTTTGGTTCATATTCTGGTTTCTACCAAATTGCGTGTAGCCTACTAGTTATTTTATTCTCTATTCAAGGTTATCTATTATACTTTCATACATTTAAGAAGCTGGTCTTCATCTGCTTCTTTATGAGGGTATCCTGTTTCAGTTACAATTATTCCTCTATTTGTTTATTTTACCAACCAAGAAATAATATCCTTTTCTTGGTTTTATGTGTTATATGATCATATAGAACTCATGGTGGTTTATAGTTAGTGGGATCCATGGTTAGTCTCATGTTCTAGAAGTCACCAACCGTCCTAGAAAGTCAATAGTCAACTGGAGTTCCCTCTTGTCCCCCAAAATGCTTTGACTTTCTGCAAAAGTTGCTTTTGTTACCTCTGAAAATTAGCACACCAATAATATGACTGTCAATTGTCATCAGATGATCAAAAGTTTCTTGTTTTAAATTCAAACAAATCTGTACACATGTAAAACACAATAAAGAATTAGCACATCTGTGTGTGTGTAATTTGTTTGTTACTTTGTTTGTTAATCGTCCAAAGTTCATTGCATGATAGTGTTCTTTAATTTAATCTATTATGCAAGAAGAAGCACAAACTTTTGAAGTCCAATTCGGTAATAACTCGAAGAGATTATTTGTATTGTTTTTAAAGTTTATTAATTGAAGTGTTTCCGTAAAAGGTATGTGCAAGCTTATCTGCTTTCGTATCTTTTTTGATTTAATATATTTTATATTTCTCATGGTATAAATGTATAATTAGGGGTTGTGATCCACCATCTTTGTGTAGTTTAAGAAAAACAAAAAACAAAAAATGAAAAATCTGACCACTCCCTGACATGTAAATACAATTATCCACTAACATTATTATACTTACATTTAAGGCATGATTTGTTGCAGGGTTATGGGCAGGGATATATGCATTGACCAGAAGCCAAATGTGGGTGAAGAAGTTGAAACAAGTGATGAGAAACAAGAAGCAGTTGATGTTAATTATGAAATTGGTTCAAAATCAAGTGAGAAAATTATAGCATCTGTCGAAGAAAACGTTGCTGTTGGTATGCATATATCATCAAACACCACTACCTTCCATTCCCCTGTCAACACTAAACAATCACAGGTACTCAATTGATGATGTCATCGATGATGCTGTCTTTTTTGTTCTCTATTATCTGAAGAGCGAGTATACTAACTTAACTTTGCATATATGAACAGCCACAAAGACATAAATATCATGATGATGAAGATAATTGGTCTCTCGCTTCATCGTATCCTGTTTTATTTTATTTTTTTGTAATATGAATTTATTATGCTTAAGTGAGTGTTATCCTTAGTAGTACACAGTGCTGCAACTTCACGAACATTCAAATCACGCGTAACAGTTGGAGTAGCTCCTTCTTTTAGAAGTGCTCAACGTGCTCAACAACGTAAAGAGGTCATTTTCTACTTTTAATCTTTCTATTATAATATTTATTTTACAGCTTTTGTCCCTTTTTTTATTTGTACAAAACTTATTGTATTAAACATTTGGAGTATTACAGGATAGTCAAGTATATAACTTGTTTGAATAGATCTATTAACGAGGTTTCAAATGACACTTTGAACGACCGATTGATCTGTTATATTTTTAACTATTTTTATAAACCCGAGTCAACTCATTTTTATTCATGGCTTTCTTACAGTTTTATACAAAGCTTGAGCAAAAGCACGAGGCTCTTAAGGCAGAAAAGATGGAATATGAAGCGAGGACCAAGGTATGTTATCAACCTATTCCTATAAATATTCTTGTAGTTTGTAATTTGACTTTTTTTAACAGTTAATGTCGGTTGTAAATATTTGCTAAATGATAATAATAGGAGGAACAAGAAGAAGCTATTAAGCAGATGAGAAAAAATATGGTTGTTAAAGCAAACCCTGTTCCCAATTTTTACCGTCAAGGTCCTCCGCCAAAGGTCGAACTTAAAAAGGTATCTGTTTTCTTCTCCATATAATATTAATTTCAAATTCTAATTAGAAGTTAAATCGTCCCTCTAATTTGTATGAAATATGGATTTCGTCCGTCTACTTTTTTTATTACAAAAATAAATAAAATCAAAGGACGAAATCTAAAAATTTAATACAAACCAGTGGGACGATTTGTGTAATTGAACTTAAAACATGTTGTGCCAAGTTACATATATGGTTATTTATTAAAGTCGAATTGGTGGTTGTTTGGCAGTTACCTCTAACCCGTGCGAAATCACCGAAATTAAGTAGAAGAAAAAGCTGTGGTGATACCACACATTCATCAGCCCATGAAGAGGCCCTTTGTTCACGGGTTCGTCACAGTTTAGGCACTTATAAACCAGGGGGTGCTACTTCAAGCCCAATAAAGCAGGCCCAAGCCCAGGCCCGCACCATCAATGGCATGAGTAAGCCCAAGGACCGAACCACCAAGAAGCAGCCCAATGAAAGGTTCACCTCTTAAGAGACAAACTCAGATTGCCTGAATTTCACTGTGTTTTGATTAAGTGAAGTTGTTGATTGTGGTTTCTGTAAGGTTTGGGCTTGTAATAGTACATATCATATTAGATAGAGACAGCGAGAGACAAACAAGTGATTTTCCTTCTTATTTTTGTATTAAACTGGCTTAAATTTGTCATGTCAAGACTGCTATTTAAGACAAGTGCTAAAATGGCGGATTGGTTACATGTTCCAATATGGGTTTGTTTGGTCAGTATCGGTTACATGTCCCTAAATCAGTGAATTGAGTTCAGGCTACTGATTTTAGGTCTTGAATCAATTATGTAATTGTGATCTACATGAGACCCCAATAAGATATGATTGGATCGGGCTCGGGTGCACTAATCTAACATAACCTATTACTCTAATGAATAATAATAGTCTTTTTTTAGTTCACTTTATCTGAGTGGACGAATCTTTAACTTAGATATATGCAACCTAACTTAGCATCTCCGTAGTTTCCTTTAGATTTTGTCATTAGTAAAGTATTCAAGACCTCTTGTGGAGAGGTTAAAGTATTAGTGAAAATTACTATTATGCTAACTTGATGGTAGTACCTAAGACTATAAGTACGGGTAATCAAACTCAAGTTTAGTTACTGTTGTCACATCAACTTTCTATATCTAGATCAAATACATGATCAAACCTCATAGTGATGGTCAAACCCGCGACCGGACAAATAATGTGAAATATTACATTCTTTGGCATATATATTTCAAGACGAAGATCATTGTTTTTTTAGATTAAGTAGGTATTAGAAGATGGTTGGTAATGAAAGACTAGAAAGTCTTTAAATACTCCCAAATAATGTGCAAAGACTTCGAAGTCGTTCAATAATTCCAAATAACCGAAAATGTTAAAAAAATGATGAAAATGAGTAGATGCGCAAAGCGTTATTGACTTTCCTCTCCATGGTACGTATTTACGTAACATTCCAGAAGCTTAAAACAATAAACTAATCGAATACCTTAATGTTTTAACTATACCTATAATTAAATGTATTGTAATCCATGACTTTAAACTTATAAGAGTCTCAAACTTTTTTATCATATACCAATATGCGACGCTTGTTACACTACAACAAAATCTCCCGACTAGTCATTTTTTGACTTAAGCTTACCATTTATATTTAAAAACTAATTTAATAAATATAAAACGTAGATCTCATTAATTTATAATAAATACATTTTTTCAATAACAATTGTAAGTTTAAGTTTATTCAATCTTTTTTTATCTTTTGTTCTTAGATTACAAGTTAGACAAACTCATATGACACTACTAGAATTTGAACTTTTTGCGACTAAAGTCGCCGCAACATAGCTAGGCGAAATATGTTCCTTTTTTTAATAAATACGTTCGCAGGCCGAATAAGTTGAGGGAAATTTTCCAACTCATTGTTTAGAGACGACATATCGTCGCAAATCATAAAGAGTCGTCACAAGTTTCATCAGTCTTCGAAAAGTAACTAGATCGTCGCAAAAAGATAATTTTCTTGTAGTGTGATGATAAATTGTATTTTTGTAGATCAAGTAGGTATAACAAACGGTTGGTAATTAAAGACCAAAATGTGTAAATAAACAGCGTAGACTTGGAAGTCATTAAATAATGGATTGGCTACTTAGTATATATAGACGATGGGACAAGGTGGGGGTGGATACAAGCAGCTTTCCGTTCACTTTTAAAGGTGAGATCGAGGTTACACAACTTTAATATTGTCCTTTGTGTCTTTTATAGTGTAGATTTGAAAGCATAATAATGGTTGGAAAAGGTTTTGCACCGGGTATCGGTATTGACCTTGGAACAACAATACATATTCTTGTGTGGGTGTTTGGCGACATGACCAAGTTGAGATCATCCCTAACGATCAAGGCAACAGAACGATGCCATCTTGTGTTGCATTCACGGATGCTGGACGTCTCATAGGTGAAGGAACCAGATCGCTATGAACCCCAACTACACCGTTTACGGTTTGTATTTTATACCTTAATTAGTCTTATGTTCAAAGTTGGGGTGACCATTTAAACCGAAAAAACCGAACCGACCCGAAAAGGTTTGGGTTTTGAAAATTCTTCATTTTCGGTTTTATCGGTTTCGGTTCGATTCTCGAATAATTTGTCCAAAACCAAAACCGAACCGACCAAAACCAAAATCAAGTAATTTGTCCAGTTTCGGTTTTAAAATCATCATTTTCGGTTTCGGTTCGGTTTCTGGACCTTGCTGACCCTAGTTCAATGTATGTGAGTTTTCTATAGCGATGGCACATGTCGTCACCATAGGATTAGGGGTAATTTCTTGTAATAAGTTGAGTTTATAAACTAAAGATCCGTTATACATTATTGATTATTACAAACCTACATTACAACAGCTCAGTAACTTATACACACTTTAAAGGTAATTTTACATAATGAACACTCTTTAAAGGTAATTTTACATATCCTTTTTGAGGTGTTTTTAGGCACTTCTAAGTGTGACCGAAACTTTTATATATTCGTTGTATATATGTTAATAAAAATCTTGGATTTTTAGATGCGAAAAGATTGATTGGAAGAAGATTTAATGATACAAAAGTTCAAGAAGACATGAAGTTGTGGCCTTTTAAGGTCATAAGAGGGACGAATGACATTCCAAAAATTGTAATTTCATACACGGGTGAAGAGAAGTGTTTTTCTGCAGAAGAAATTTCATCCATGGTCCTTATGAAACTGAAACATGTTGCAGAGTCATTCATTCATTGGTAAAACTGTGAAAGATGCGGTCATTACGGTTCCAGCTTATTTTGACGATTCCCAACGTCAAGCAACAAAGGATGCTGGTTTTGTTGCTGGACTAAATGTCCTGCAAATAATAAACGAGCCTACATCAGCCGCAATCGCCTATGGGCTAGACATGAGAACCGAGATAACTCAAGACACAAATGTGCTCATCTTTGATTTGGGTGGTGGTACATTTGATGTCTCACTTGTCACCATTGATGCCAAAAGTAAGGTGAAAGTGAAAGCTGTTGCTGGTGACACTCATTTAGGTGGTCAAGACTTTGATAACGTCTTGGTAGACCACTTTGTCCGTGAATTTAAAACAAAGAAGAAGATGAACATAAGTGGTAACTTAAAAGCATTAGGGAGATTGAGGGTCGCTAGTGAAAAGGCTAAACGAGCTCTCTCTGCAACTACCGAAACAACCATTGAAATTGACGGTTTGCATGAAGGTGTTGATTTCTCCACGAGAATTTCTCGTGCAAAGTTTGAAAATCTTAACATGGATTTCTTTACCAAGTGTATACAGACGGTGGAGATCTGTTTGAGTGATGCGAATATGAATAAGAAAGATGTCCATGAAGTGGTTCTTGTTGGTGGGTCGACTAGGATACCCAAGGTACAACAAATGTTGCATGATTTCTTCAACGGAAAAGAGCTCAACAAGAAGATCCACGTCGATGAGGCGGTTGCATATGGTGCAACGGTTCTTGCTGCAAAGTTAAGTGGCGAAACAAGTCAAAAAGTGAAAAATTTATTGTTGTTAGATGTCGTCCCCTTATCGCTTGGTGTAAATGTTAAAGGCGGCACTTTGAGTATTATAATTCCAAGAAATACCCCAATACCAGCGAATATAACAAGTAATTATGGTACTAGTGAGGATAACCAAACTGGTATAACATTCGCTATCTACCAGGGTGAGAGAATTATATCTAAAGAGAATAACTGGCTCGGGGAACTTGTTATCACAGTCCCATCCGCACCAAAAACTGTATCCAGAGTTAATGTGACCTTCAACATTGATGCTAACGGTATTTTAAACTGCACGGGCGAGGAAGCAACCACCGGCCTCAAGAAAAAGATTAGAATTAGTAACGACAAACAAAGACTTTCAAAGGCCGAGATTGAGATGATGTTGAAAGATGCCCAAAGGTATAAACTTGAAGATGAAGAGTATAGTAAGAAGGCCTTTGCGCGTAATGCGTTGGAGGATTATATTTACGACGTGAAACGGAAAATCAAGAACGTAGGAAGCACTTCTAAGGCAAGAATCCATAAGATATTAAGAAAATGGAAATTGCAAGAGAGGATGCAAATGAATGTCTTGATGGAAGTAAACTTGCAGATGTATATGAGTACGAGAAGACACTAAATCAACTTGAAAAACTATGCATTCCTATCATTGCACAACTTGTGTAAACCATGATTTAACCATGATTATACTAAACTGTGTGCAAGTATTTGTATTTTCCAATAAGAGTTGGACTACTGTTCAACTTTGAGTATTGAGATTTCCATTTATGTGCCGGTATAACGTTCGTACGATATATGTATTGATTTCATTGATATTTATTGCTACACTTTTAAAATTTTGAGTTTATTAAATATATAGAGTTGAATTTACAAAACTGAAAGAGTTTGAGTTGTGCCAATCCGTGGGTCCTTCTGTTTACGTAGCAACAAAAAAATATCCTCTCATTCATTTATCCAGTGAGCGAAACCGATAACCACACCACCAGAAATACAAAACATCCAACACTCCGGTCAAACCCTAACGGAAATGGCGATTTCCGCAACTCTCCCCTTACCCTACACATCGTCCTTTCCGAACCTTTCTCACAGAAAACGTTATCCTTCTCTTCTTCCAATTCGTCTTTCTTCACCAATACCTTCAAACCCTTGACCCATGGTAACAGATCCACCAACAAAATAAGGGAATTTTCTTGTAATTGCTTGTTCGGACTTGGTGTGCCGGAGCTTGTGGTTATTGCCCGCACTTGTTTTCGGTCCTAAACAGCTGCCTGAAGTTGGGCGGAGTATTGGGAAAACCGTCAAGAGCTTCCAACAGGTCACTTACTCTTTCGTCGATTGATTCTCGTTTATGCATATATATTGCTAAGCTGTTACTTACTTAAGCTTCAATTTCATTCAAATTTCTAAAATAGTCGATATTCGCATAATTTCATGAACTTTTGACATGTTTGAACCTCACTCAAGATTCAGTGATTTTGCATTTGTTGCGTAGTTATGTGATCGCCGTAACAAAATGTTAAATCAACTCTGTTTTAACCTTAGTTATTATGATAATAATTATCAGTTCGTGGATCAAATGAGGAATCATAAAACCATTTTTGCAAATTCAATATCAAATCCAAAATACAACCCAAATCTGAGGCCCTAAGTAAAAGCACGATTGGCTAAACTGAGCAAGAGATTTCACACTGCTAGTAAAATTCGGCTCACCCCTATGCTAGCACATGTTCTATATGACAACCTTGGTTACAGTGCACTGCACCTTTTTTGAAGTCAAATCAAGTTCCAGTTGTTTAGGTTGAATGCATTGTGAGTGGTAATTTGATTAATAATTTACAGGCGGCGAAAGAATTTGAAACGGAGTTAAAAAAGGAACCTGAATCAGTAGCAGAATCTTCAGATGTGAAGGAGCAGGAATCCGAAGAAGTCGTTTTTGATGGAGTTTTAAATAGGTTGAATCATCTTAATCTTAATTACTATATAAATGCATAAAAATCGCTTAATTAAAAAGATTAGGTTTATAATTACCTAATATATTCAGCATATCATTTATTTACAAAGTCACAAAAGTATATAAAGAGTATGTTTGTGGGTTGGCCTTACCTGTTTCTCTAATACCCTAAGGTCCAAAAAAAACGCAACATGACGGTGCCAAGGTCCGACTCTCCATTACAAAATAGTCCATGGTAGCAGCGTAAGGTGTGGCGTAAGATAACGCGACATAAAGCACGCTTTATCGTGAGTTTTTTTTAGGCACATTATAAAATTACGATTTTTTTTTTTGAAAAAAATGGTTTATAAGGAAGTAGAGACATAATAATAAATATTAGATAAAATCTGCATAACTAAAGATTAGTGCAATAAATAAAGGGATGCAGCTATACAGTCTAATTCATATATAGCCCAATGTCTAGAAAACTATCATAAACGATTGCTGTTTCATTTCCCCCTTCCACTCCCATGGATTTACATGTGAATCTGATCTCAAAACAAAACTACAACTTTTTACTGCCCACAAGTTGTTGTGTTCTGATCATTAAGCTTGGGACGCAACAAAGAAAGAAAAAATGCATTTTTTCTTCATGCTTAAATTGGAAGCAATCCTGTACATAATAAACAATACATAAATATGCACATGTATCTATATTATATGTATATAATTATTAATAACGGTGTATGTATTTACCTGGAAATTCTGCAAGATCAAGTTCCCAGTACCCTTTCAAACGACCACCTTGTTCCTCAGTCAAAAGAAAAGCCGGCACCCGATAAAAGAACCTGTCTGACTCAGAAATCGGTATTTCTAAAACCCTCTCAAAACCCCTAAAAACAGACTTATAATCAGGCACACATGAAAGACACAAAACCTTAATCATATCTCCATTGTTTTCCAAAACTTGAACAATATCATAATCACCAGCAACTAAATCACAATCTGTCGGCTTTAAATCCTTCTTTTTGTGTAAAACCCATATTTCTTTTTCTCTTGGATAGATGTTGAATCTGTTCTTACCATTAACTTCTGCTTTCACAAGAAACAAAAACGAATCTTGATCAAGAATTTTCCTTTCATTGCCACAACATTTATATATCCCGCATGCATTTGACCTAATTGCATCACTGCATAATTCGAGTAAATTCACATGCAATTTAACAGGTGATGATGAAGATTCAATCTTTTTAATTTGTGCATAACATCTAAGATTCCCAATTTCATTTCCACCGTGAATTGCCCATATTTGTCCCGCTTGAAATTCCCGATTTTTCTTATCCAAACTAAAATCATGAATAACTATCTTTGAATTCCCCAAATTACCCTTTAACCCTCTTCTAGGCGATCTCCTAACATTAGGCTTCTCTTTATCTAACTCACTCGCTTTTTTCTCAGGTGATTTAGGGCAAGAATTACTAGTTTGACCAGGGACTTTTTCAGGGTTGACTTTCACATTGTTAGAATATATATACTGATCAATATCATCTGGTAAAGACGCATTATCAAGCTCATGAGATCCAACAGGGACATCAGGTCTTTCCAAACCAGTCAACTTTTGAGACGGGACCCGGTGAGAAAATCTAAAAAGTTCATTAGACGGGACCCGATATTCAGAAAAACGGGCCCGACCCGTTTTCTGAAACAAACTCACAAAGCCTTCAACTTTGACCATAAAAGCAACCATAACACCGTTTTCTTTATCAAAATCAGATAAAATCTCCACAATCTCAATTTTATTTTTCATATGGTTCTCAGGGTCAGAGCTCCAATTAATATCCCAATCTTTAAAAAGTGCCCAAATTTCACCTTTTTGGGGATAAACATTAATCGAATACCTTTTATTCCCTTTTTCAAATGCTATTTTATGAGAAAACATTAATCGGTCTTTTGTTAACTCGGTATCACCACGTTTAAACCGACCACAAGCAACGGGTAATCCTTCTTCTGCCCATTTTTTTTCTAAACTGTTTTCAGGATCAGCTTCTAACCAAGTGATTTTAAGTTTGAATTCAGATGAATAAACCTTTTTAATTTGTGCATAAAATCTTGGCATACCATCAATTGTATCATAACAAGCCCAAATTTGATCAGCTGCAAAACAATCTTCCTCTTTATCCTTATCAAAATTGCTAAATTCAAGATCTGGGCAGCTGATATAAACTGGTTCTGATTCATCTTCAGAGTCTGAATTGGATTTAGAATTACCATTTTGTCCCTGAAGTTTCTCTTTTTCTTTTGGCATGCTTTTTTCAGATGTGCTGCAAGCTTTTTCCTTTTGTTTTTCTTCAACATCAGGAGATGGTTTTTTCACCGTTTTAGATTTTTTTTCTGGGTTAATATCATCTACTGACTCCTCACTGTTAGAATCATGTACCCTTTTTCTAGACTTTTTTTGATTTCCAATGTTTCCACCATTAGAATCATGTACAACTTTTTCACCTTTTGTTTTTAAATTACCATTTTCTTCCGATTTAGACTTCACATTTCCACCAGCTTTGGTATCTCCAGTTTTTGTATTTTGAGTGGGCTGACGAGGAATATGAGTAAAAGACGATTCTGCCCTTTGTGGGTCAACTTTAGCTTTATCCTTTTTCCCAAGCTCTTCATTTTGAGAAGAAACGGGTCGACCCGTGCTGGACCCTGGGTTGGCATTTTGCATACCAGGTGTTTGTTGTGTTGACTGATTAGCACCAATATTAATAGCAGTAAAAAGTTTTGAACATTTTGGACACTTTATTCTCGTGTTTATCATACCTCTTAAAAGCTCATAACTTATCCCACAAAAAGGACAAAACGTCTGAAATGATGACCTGGCATTCGAATTAGGAACATTGTTAAAGCTATTGCCAACATTAGAATTATTTTTTTGGTGATTTTGTGGCTTTGGTACTGTAATTTTAGCAGAATCCCTACATTTAGCATCATGTAAAAACCGTTTTCCTTTATCAGATAATATCATATTTGCTTCACCAATTAGTTTAAAAGCAGATTCTGCTCCTGGAAAATGGTTCTTATCGGGGTGAAGAACGAGTGCAAGTTTTCTATATTGTTTTTTAATCGTGGCTTCATCTGCTAAATTTTCAACTTGAAGAATTCCATATACATCGATTACATTCCCATTTATCTTTTTTTGAGCTGAAATATGAACATCACAAACAGCTAACAATTGGGAAACATTGTCCAATTCGGGAAAAAGACTTTTGGCTTTTAGAACCAGTTTTCTAGCTCCTTCAAAATCATTGTTTTTCATCTTGTTTTCTGCAATTTCTTTGGCCCGAAGGGCTTCATCTTTGTTACACTCCATAGATACAATATATCAATATATAAACTACTCGTAAGTGTTCATAGCTGCAAAATCCTCCGTTTTCTCTCCTTGACAACGTTTCACTTTCAATCTATAAAACACAAAAAAGAAAATAATAATAATAATACCCCATGATTAGTATACTGTATACATTCTAACTCATACAGAAAATGTTTAATGCAGGAATCATAGTTATCTAACCTAGATGAACTAATCAAAACAACAAATGATAGATTCCTAAGTTCAGATAAGAATAACTTGAACAATGATTGATGCAAGATTTGATAAGTTCCAAGTTAACGTATTTCTTCATTTAACTTCTGGAAAACAGCATGACTAGTAAATGAACATCCTACTTGCAGCAATATAATGCTCCCAAAAACAAATTTCCGTACTGCAGATTCCGAATCATAAATCTACTACGATGAAAGAAACTAATATTACGCCAGCTACATTAACCCTAATTACATTATAGCATGAAAGAAACTAATATCAAGGATCAGAGCAAAAGATTCTACGAAAAAACAGAAAAGGAATAATACACTACAGGCGTGCTAATAATTATGTCAGAGACAAACCCGTAAATACACGGAAATGTGAAACAACAAAACCCTAGCTGAAAGTTAATGCGAAAACCCCAAAATCTTCATACGACGAAATTGGGTGATTTTTACCAAAACAGGAGGGAAATAACTGAAAAGTGATGTCCGATAAGCATATGTACGAATAACCTTAAAACAAATCGCCACTGATAAAGCAGCAAACAGAAGATTTCAAAGAGAGCAACACTTACTGAAGGTAGAGCGAGAAAGCGTTGTAGAGAGAGAAGAGGAGTAGCGGGAAGAACAATAATGAAAAAACGAAAAACATTTTCTCCCCCAATTTCTTTGGTTTTATGGTTCAAACATGTGGGGCTGGCCGCTGGCTACTTTAAGTGTTGTAATATGAGCAATAGTGATTGTACATTTCTCTCTAAATAGTAATCTTATGATTTAAATTAGTAAATTCTAGAATGATCTAAAAACCTAGGAACTAGAGTAAATTTTATCTTTCAATCCTTGTTTTATGTATAAATTATGATTTAGTCCCTAAACTTTTAGATATTACAAAATACAAATTACTCCCTCCGTCGCACAAAGAAGTTTACATTTCTCTTGGGCACATGATTTTAGGTGATAGTTAACGGTGAGGTCACTAGTAGTACTTTTGATTAAAATATAAAGTTGGATTGGAGAGAGAAAGATAGTTAGTTGATATCAATGGTGTAGTTCTTAGTAATAATAATATTTTATTATGTGAGGTCAAAAATTTTTGTGGGACAAAATTTAGTGAGAAATGTAAACTTTTTTGTGGGACGGATGGAGTATATACTTTCTCGGTTTCAAATTAAGTGAAAACATCTTTCATTTTGGGGTATTTTAAAATAAGTGATACACTTTAAAAACTCATCATATTTAGTAAAAAGTAGTGGGACCCACACTCACTAACTATCTCATTTAATATACTGAAATGACACATTTACCTTTACCCGTAGTGTAACACCGCATTTTGAAACCATTTTTTTAAAAAAATATCTAATTAAGTATTAATCTAAAGTTACGGAAGCATACAGTTAGGTTTACGAACCGTGGTCCCACAAAATATTACAAACCAAGTGTTAGTTAAAAAGACGGTATTACGAAACACGACTCATTTAACAAAAATAACTATTTAAAGCATGGTCAAACTCCCCGTCCAAGCCCGACCCGTTCAAGCCTTCCAACCTGAAATGTGTCATTAAGGGAGGGATTAGCACAAAAGCTAAGTGAATGAATTCCTAGCACTACCACTACACTAATCACTTAAACACGGAAGTTATAAACATCTCCGGTTGGGTAATCACTTATTTGAGAGGATCGGTGGCTTTGCGGGCCTTAAACCATGATCGGCCAAAACCACGGTAACCGATAGCATGTATCCAACACCCCGGGTAAGTCCCTCCCCTTAACCGTGCAACGTATACAGGTAAGGTCGGACACCCTATTAGTCGATACACTATGCTCAGCCGATATCCTTCCGACACTGACCTCATCCCGAATGTGCACATAGTCATGTATGGTATTCCCTAACACTAGGCATACATAACAAGTAAACTAGCTACAAAAAACACCGCGAAAAACGTCACAAAAGAGTTCCCATTCGCGAACTCTAGTTCGCGTTCGCGAACTACTGTTCGCGTCGGGAACTCAGATCGTGAACTACATCGCGACTGTCAACCAACTTTGCTGAAAGCACTTCCCGATCGCGAAGAGGAGTTCACGTCGTGAACTCCTCAGGCCTGGTAAAATCCTGCGTTTTTACTAGTATACCACATACCAAACGAAACAAAACGAAACCTGAGTTGTAGGTTAAATCCACTCACCTTTCAACCTTCGGTTCCTTAACTCAGTGAGCTAGTATCACTGAGTATCCTTCCCGGTTCCTGTCAACAAATATACCGAGTTAGTGATCAATCCACCGAAATGTCAAAATTGACAATTTTAACAAACCGCAACCTAAGGCTCATAAAATACATATTTATGACAACACTAACTTGTATAACAAATACAACTCACCAAATAGTCATTTATAACCATATAAACCGTTCTACCACTAATTCATCCAAACGGGCCAAAAACCCGAACATAACTAAATCACTTCCACATTTCCATCAACTAGCACATAACTTCTAAACTAGCAATTTACCATAATCTAGCAATTCTATCAGTTCATAACCATCACAATATCATGCATCATACTTGCATAATCTCTAGTTAACCATTTGACCCAAACACTAACTAGATCAATTCACACAATCATCAATACTAGGTTTTCACCATCCATAACTTACCAATCATGATTTCTCAACCTAATAAACAATTCTATTCATTCAAACATCAAGAATTCCAAGATTTGTCAAAACCCACCTTCAACTTCCACCATTAATGGAGGTTGAAGGTGATTTTCACCAATTCTTGTCTTCCTTCCAAAAGCTACCATACAAATGATGTAAAAGCTTGCATAAACACATAATACAACATCCATAACAAGGTTCAACCACAAAACACTTGAAATCACAAACCCTAGTTCATGCTATGGTTTAAGAACTACAAGAACAAGTAAAGGAGAGGATGTAGCTTACTTCTAGGGTTCTTCTACACAAACTTTGGTATAAATTTCGGACCTTAGCACAAGAATTCACCAAGAACAAGTTCAAAACCAAGGAGAAAGATGGAGGTGTTTCCAAGCAATGAAATAGTGGAAATGAGAGGATAATGTTTGAAAAAGAGAAAAAGAGAAGAGAGGGTGTTTCCTTCTCTCCCTACACCGGCCAAGCAAGAGGGAGTGGGGCCCCTCTTGCACCCTTTTCCACTTTAACAATATACGTCTGAAAAGTCCCTTTTCACAATTAATTTATTTAAAATAGCAAACGGACTCCAATTTCAAAAACGAAAGTATTTCCGGAAACGAAATTCGACAAGGAATCTAAATATAAAATTCACATTTTCATTCCAAATATATCATAAGTCGGGTATATTAACCCCTTGGTTAAAATACCGCAAAAGACAGCAGGCTAGTTAAATTAACTAAGCATTTAATCAGATAAACATTTAATAAGATACCTTAAGGTCAATAAACTACTAGGCCGGGTTTTGGTATGTCACAACTCTCCCCCACTTAGGAAGATTCCGTCCCCGGAATCCCATCTCGATCAAATAAGAAGGGATAACGTTCCCGCATATCGGCCTCGGTCTCCCATGTCATATCCGCACCCAAACTGTGCTTCCACTTTACCAAAACCATAGGAATTTGTTTCTTTCTCAATTTCGTCACCTTTCGGTCTAATAACTCCACCGGTTCCTCGACTAACCTCTTTTTCGTATCAACCCGCAACTCTTGCACCGGGAGAATTTGGCTCGGATCCTCGATGTTACACTTTCTCAAATAACAAATGTTGAAAGTGTTGTGTATTGCCGACAACTCCGGGGGTAATTCGAGTGTTACCGATTGCGAATTTACCACCTTACTAATTCGAAACGGCTCAATAAACCGCGGGGCCAACTTCCCTCGTTTACCAAAACGAATGACACCCTTCCAGGGTGAAACTTTCAAATAAACCATCTCATTTTCCGAGAACGTAGCGGGTCTACGTTTCGGATCCGCATACATCTTTTGTCGGTCACGGGCGGCTTTCAACTTTTCTCGAGCAATTTCAACTTTATCTGCGGTCATTTGAACAATATCGGGTCCCGCATATTGTTTCTCACCCGCCTCCAACCAACACGTCGGGGTTCGACACCGACGCCCATACAACATCTCGTACAGTGGAATATTAATACTTGAGTGATACGAGTTATTATAAGCAAATTCAATCAACGGTATGTGGGAATCCCACGACCCACCGTACTCCAACACACAAGCCCGCAACATATCTTCAAGTGTTTGTATCGTTCTTTCCGATTGCCCATGGGTTTGGGGATGATACACGGTACTCAAATTCACCCGCGTCCCCAATTCTCGTAGCAAGCTATTCCAAAAATTTGAGGCAAAACGGGGATCCCTATCGGACACGATAGAAATCGGAATACCATGTCGAGATACCACTTCATCGATGTATAATTTCGCCAATCTACTAAGTGAGGCGGTCTCACTAGTAGCCAAGAAATGAGCACTCTTCGTTAATCGATCAACTATAACCCAAATCATATCGTGACCCCTTTGTGTACGCGGCAATTTGGTCACGAAATCTATAGTAATCTGATCCCACTTCCACACGGGAATCAGTGATTGAGTTAAAGTTCCATAGGGCGTTTGGTGTTCGGCCTTCACTTGAGCATAAATATGACATTGGCCCACATAACGGGCAATGTCGGTCTTCATCGTTGGCCACCAATAAAGTGCTTTTAGATCATTATACATTTTCGTGCTACCCGGGTGAACCGATAACCGAGAATTGTGAGCCTCGGCTAGAATCAATTCCTGCAAACCCCCGAGTAACGGTACCCACACCCGAGATTGATACGTCTTCAAACCCCGAGAATCTTCTTCTAAAACATCCTTCCTCTTTAACAAAATCTCGGTCTTCAGATTTTCAACATTCAAGGCTTCAATTTGTGAAATCTTCTACCGGGACACCAAATCCGACACAATTTCCATCCTCATAATGTAACATCCCAAAAATCAAAGGAAATTTAAAATTTTTAATTAATAAAACATATTAATTTTCTCAAAGTACAAGTAACTCAAAGGTCCCTAATTCATTGATCAAAATATAAAACCGTCTCGTGGTTTAAATGCGGAATAATTAAAGGTTTTGAAAACAAAACATGTTTGACTCGAAATAAATGTTTTAATCCAAATCCATAAATATAAAAATAGAAACGCAGCTCATCAACCATTGACCTTCCCTTTGCCCTTGCTAGTACCTGTAAAATGGGAGGAGTGATTGGGGTCAGCCACCGCTGAGTGAATAATATCAAAATAAACAAGTAATTAGAAACAACTCAAGCCACATAAGTGATCCCTAGAGACTCTACTCAATTCTCAATTGCTCAAGTTTATTTTCTCAGATTTTAAATTTATATAGCGCGCTTGTGTAAATCGGGTCGAGAGATCAACCTCGCCCCTCCTTACACCATAATGCCACTCAGGCTACCACTCAGAATTGCCACTCAGGCTACCACTCAGATTTGTTATTATTGTTATGTTTTCAACTTATAACATAAACCACTCAGATCACCCTAACACATAGTAACACATAATGACTCTGTACCGGCTCAGATACTCGGCACGTCCGTCTCAGATCAGTGGTAAGTAAATGCAACAACTAGCAACTCAGATAACGGATCAATCACACAGATAGTAAAAGCAGATCAACAGTTAACCACCTAAGTCATGCACGTTCGTTATAACTGAATATACGGTGAGAATACTCAAGCTCAATCAACAAGACAATTCACAACACATAGCACAAAATCATGAATCGAAAGTAAGTACAAGTTTATAGTGAGATTACCCACCTCGAATAACCGTAAGCTCCTAAGTATCCTCGGCACTGAAGAGCGTCTCTAACCGGTCCTAGAAGGTCCTACAATGTACAAGGAAGCTCGGGTTAGGATTAGACTCAAAGGTTGTTTCAGCAGAAACTAAACAGCACTCAACACTTTCGTGGGAACGGCTATAACTCTCAAACCGCTCACTAGATTTTATTCAAATTTTTAGAGTAGCTAAACGACTCAGAGGAATAGAATTTGACAGAAGACCTCGGAAGCTAAAACCAAACAGAAAAGGCTCAAAACAGGCTCACAAGACAGAATAGCTGAACCGAAAATTAATCTGCGATGGTTTACTAAAACAGCGATAACGTTTAAACCGTAAATCAGATTAATGAGCCGTCAGCGGCATTGGAAAGAGGGCTCAGAAAAATAGAGACCAGCACGGGCCAAAAATCCAAAAATGTATTTTAAGTGTGTTAAAAACAGACCCGAACATGGAGGACAGATTCTGCCAAAAATTCAGCTTGTTGTTTAAAACCCGTTTTGAATCCCGACATCCACCCGCTTATTACCGAGACACCCGACAGTCCCGGATTTCATTTTTAACTTCAGATTCACGTTTACAATTAATCTAATCCTTTATTAAAATTTATTTCTCGGTTTAGGAACCCAAGAACCTAAGGGTTCGGTTTCCGGTTCTTCGGTTATAAAAACGTCTTAATGACGACAACGGTTTTTACCCAACTCGACACTCATATAATTCAGCGGCTAAAACCCGAACCACAAGCTCACAATCTTAACGAAAATAATGACTCAACTCTTGGAAACCCCACGGCTCAAAGATTGAAGGATCAATTACACGAACAACACAAATCTCGGGTTCACCGAGTTTAACCCGCCAACAACAAAACCCGAGATTAATAAACTATAATTCAATATAACAATGAAATAAGGAAAAAGAATTATACCCAAACGAACCAACCGCGAACAAGGATAAAGCTGAAACACCAATACTCGACACCATCATCTGACGATTAAACGTACTTCTTGGCTGTTTTGGTCGCAGTTTGATTTGGACGCAAGATTCGAAGGAGTTATTTTCTTGCTGTATTTAATTGTCACCAAGCAAATAAATAATTCCCTCCATGTCGGTCAAGAAAACTAAAAGATTGACATGCATGCTTACATATTTGATTCTCATATACCAATGCCTAAATAGATAATTCACCAGCTCATATGAAAAATCCCAAACACGTGGTTTTCTTTTCAAACCTGCCGCCCCACTTTTGACTTCACCATCGAACAACCAATAGTAAAATTACTGACGCTTTTGCTAGATTTGAAAACTCTCGCTCCTAGCATACACACGAGGGGTAAATGCTCCTTGCAATTATGGCTCGAAAGTAACTCTGCAATAACACCACCCTCTCGGCTCGATCAGAAGATATCACCAGGTCACTGTCGCGTCTCCTATTCGATCAATGCTCAGCAAAATAACTAGCGATATCCGTCACTTCCTTCTCCCGGTTGGTCCCGATCGTGAATGCCAAGACAAGAAGAAGGCAATCTGATTACTATTATGAATTGGATAGGAATGAATGAAAACAAGAATGAATAATGTTTACCACACGAATTACAACTCGAGGTTCTGCTTGCTCACTTGATCGCCAATGGAGGAAGGGAACGAATGGAAATTGACGAAGGGAGATGGCGGTTGCAACATGGATGATTACGGGGTGTTTAGGGGTTGGCTGAGAGACTTAATACGAAACAAAGCAGCCAAATAATTTGGGCTTCTAGTCCGCATCACCAATTGGGCAAAAAAGAATACCATGTCAGGGCTAAAGGACTTAACTCGGGCCTTAACACAATTAGTACAAGCTGGACAATTGAAGGAGTGGCAGGCTCGGCCTATGCTTGATTTAACCGGCTCTTGGCCAAAGTGGTCGGGCCTTGCATCCCCAAAACTCGTCGCATACTCAAAACAAATCAAAGCTCGGGAATTTTAAATGTTGCGACAACATAATTTAATTACTCGTAATTTATTACACAATAATTTAATAGCACTTTAGTTATTATGAATTAACTCTCATGGTTAATTAACACGAACTAAATGACACCCTTGTCATTAACTGAACCGCCACGTATTTAACTTGCTCGAATTAAATACACATAAAAGCATACAACACATAATCTCAAATAAATACATAGCACACAATTTATTTAAATAAAAATGTAATAATTTAGTTACAATAAAATTCAAGGCGTTACAACTCAACTCCACTTAAAATAGACTTCGTCCCCGAAGTCATCATTCAGAAGAAACTCACGGTAGCGATCCCGCACCTCGGACTCATGCTCGTCAACGACATAGAAATAAAAATAAAAATTATTGACTCTTCAGAGTAACCATGTCGGTCAGGATGAACTCCGGCTCTCACAGCTGCTTATATAAATTTTTCGTCTCTGACGGCGCAAAAATATAAGGCTACAAAGATAGAATCGGAATGCTCTCTAAGGATCTCGGTTTATCGATGAAAAGGAAAGTCGATAATAGGCACAAACTAAAGCTCATGAAACTCTGATGAAGGTGTCTCCTTGCTCTCGCATTCGGACACAGTTGCTGCACCCAGCGATTAATGTTGCGTTGAATCTCCGATTCAATTCCACTTGGATATTCGTTCCGGTTTGGTTTGTGACGACAGATAATCCCGGCATGGTACTCGGTCATCCAATACATTCTCGCAATCATACTCGGCCCTCTCATGGCGATACAATAAGTTTTTATGGGAAAAACTTTCCCGCACAGTTCCAACAATTACCATCTTCGTTGACGCATATTCAACTCCTTTTGCGTGAACACGTATTGCAAACTTTTATGATCCGTACAAATCACGCACTTAGTACCGTACAAATAGTGTCTCCATAATTTTAGTGCAAAAACCACCGCCGCCAACTCCAAATCGTGAGTCGGATAATTCTTCTCGTGATTTTTAATTGCCTCGAGGCATAAGCAATAACCCGATCTCATTGCATCAACACGCAACCCAAACCCGCAAGTGAAGCGTCACAATAAACAATAAAATCCTCCGGGCCTTCGGGTAAGGCAAGAACCGGAGCTTGACACAATAATTGTTTTAGAGTTTGGAAGGACTTCTCGTGATCATCACCCCACCGAAATGGTACATCCTTACGGGTCAACTTCGTCATAGGACCCGCTATCTTCCAAAAATCCTTAATAAACCGGCGGTAATAACCCGCCAAACCCAAGAAACTCTTTATCTCGGTTGGGTTCTTTGGAGCAACCCAATTCATAACCGCTTCGATCTTTGCCGGGTCCACCTTGACCCCAATCGAACAAATAACTGTGACCCAAAAAGTGAACTTCTCGAAGCCAAAATTCGCACTTCGAGAATTTCGCATACAATTGTTCCCGCTTCAACGTTTCTAACACTTGCCTTAAGTGTTTCTCGTGTTCTTTTTCGGTCTTGGAATAAATTAAAATATCGTCGATGAACACAATAACGAACTTGTCGAGATAAGGCTGACAAACTCGGTTCATCAAATCCATAAATATCGCGGGAGCGTTCGTCAACCCAAACGGCATGACTAAGAACTCATAATGACCGTAACGAGTTCGGAATGCCGTTTTATGAATATCGTTTTCATGAACCCGAACTTGGTGATAACCCGATCTTAGATCGATCTTTGAGAAATAAGAAGACCCTTGGAGTTGATCAAATAAATCGTCAATATGCGGCAAAGGATACCGATTCTTTACCGTTCTCTTATTCAATTCCCGATAATCAATGCACATACGAAGTGCACCATCCTTCTTTTTCACAAATAAAACCGGAGCTCCCCAAGGCGAGGAACTCGACCGAATAAAACCCTTATCCAATAAATCTTGGATTTGTGTCATCATTTCCCGAATCTCGGACGGTGCTAAACGATACGGTGCTCTAGCCACGGGATTGGCACCCGGCACCAAATCAATTTTGACCTCCCGAACGGGAGGTAACCCAGGCAAGTCTTCGGGAAACACCTCCGGGTATTCCGAAACCACCCGGAGATTACCAACCACTTTCTTTTCCTTTTTCACATCGATCACATAGGCCAAAAACGATTCACATCCCTTGGTCAAGGACTTACGGGCTTTCATCATGGATATCATGGGTATGGTCGGGGTCGCACGGTCTCCCCGGGCCACGACATGTGACCCGTCGGGTAAAAGAAAGGTAATTAACTTTTGGTGACAATTTATGTTGGCCTTATTGACACTTAACCAATCCATACCTAAGACCACATCAAAGCCGGATATCGGCATAACAAGTAAAAGAATCGAAAATTTCACGCCATCAATATCAGTACTATCCCCGGACACGGATGTCGTGACCGGAACCATTTCACCATCGGCCACCTCTACCTCTAGAGGTGTCACGATCAAAGAAGTAGGCAATTTCAATTTGTCACAAAAACTCTTTGAGGAAAACGAACTATTTGCACCCGAATCAAATAATACCCGAGCGGGTATGGAGTTTATTAGAAACATACCGGTGATGACATCGTCGGTGGTGGTGGCATCCTCCACCGTCATCTTGAATACCCGACCCGTAGGTGGCGGATGACTCTTTCTCTTTTGGCCTCCCGACGAAGCCGCTCCCCCGCCCGAACCCGAACCCTTCTTCGTCGGACAATGCATGGCCCGATGATCCTCCTTCTGACAAGTCCAACAAACACTATTTTCCAACTTACTTGCATTCCGAGGACTCATGCCCGTGTTGCCCACATTTAATACACCTTCGAGTTTGTGTCGTACACGGACCGGCATGAGAGGACTTACACGGTAGGCACCACGAGTTCCTTTGGTTGGAACCTTGAAGTATTTGCTTGCGACGATCATTGTTCGATTTATGGTTCCCTTGGGATTTCTTGTGGTTGCTCGAGTTTGATTGATCATACTTTCCCTTGTGAAACGGAGCCTTCTCCCGACTCGCGGCCCTTTGTGCCAAAACATCACCTTCGGCCGATTTGGCAAGATCATAGGCTTGCAAGAGAGTTCCCGCAAGCCTCGTTACATTCCGATACTCGGGCAACAACGCCCCAACAAAATGTTTGATTTGGGTGGACTCATCGGGCACCCATTGAGTTACAAACCGGAGCTTCCCATTAAATTGGAGAATAAGCTCATCCACCGTCATCTTATCGTTCATCTTCAACATCATAAACTCATTCCGGATTTTATCCAACTCAAACGGGCTACAATACCTAGCCTCCACTTGATCCCTAAATTGTTTCCATGTGATCGCATCCATCATCTCATTACTAAAATTTGCGGTCAACCCATCCCACCAATCCATAGCCGGTCCCCCAACATTCGGGACGCATACCGGACCTTCAAGTGGTCCTCACAATTACAAGCAATAAGTGCCTTTTCGGTGGCCCGAAGCCATGTTAGAGTTTTCGCCGGGTCGGTACTACCACGGTACTCGGTTGGCTTACAATCGAGAAAATTCTTGTAAGTACACGGTTTCTTTTCTATCGGGAAGGGTTGATAGAAGAATTGTTGGTGTTGGGCATTGGCAATAGGCACGGTGTGTGTGAGAGGTGGTTGCGGTATGCTTGCGTTTGGAGATGAGGAGTCATTTCGGGGAAAGACGGGAATGCGAGTAGTTTGAGTGAATTGTGGGGGTGGGTTTGCTTGGGTGCTAGGGGGTACAGTAAACCGAGCCTCGGGTCGTGGCTCAGTCGATTGGCTTTGGCGGAGAGCCCTTATGGTGTCCTCAAGTTCCATGTTTCGGGTTTCTAATAACACAATATATTCTTCGTTCGGTATCTCATCACCCCCCGAGCCCGTTGCTCCGTCATTCCCAAGGTTCGTGTTCGAAGGGACATTCTCCAACGTGTTCCCATCCGTAGCCATTCCTGCTACAAAACACAACATCTCACCAAGGCTTAGTTCAATTCGTTAGTATACATCTACTAACTACTAAACCCAATTCACACTTGCTCTAATCCCTCTTGACCGGAAGGTTTGACCAAAACACGAGCCACAATTTGGGAATGGAACACCAACCCCGTGTATACATCGCCAAACCGAAGCTCTGATACCAAATTGTAACACCGCATTTTTTTTAAAAGGCAATTAAGTATTAATCTAAGTACGGAAGCATCTAGTTTAGTTAGGTTTACAAACCATGGTCCCACAAAGTATTACAACCAAAGTTAGTTAAAAAGACGGTATTACTAAACACGGCTCATTTTACAAAAACATATAATTCAAGCATGGTCAAACTTCTCGTCCAAGCCCGACCCGTTCAAGCCATCCAACCTGAAATGTGTCGATAAGGGAGGGATTAGCACAAAAGCTAAGTGAATGGATTCCTAAAGCTACTAACTACACTATTCACTTAAACACGGAAGTTATAAACATCTCCGGTTGGGTAATCACTTATTTGAGAGGATCGGCGGCTTTGCGGGCCTTAAACCATGGTCGGCCAAAACCACGGTAACCGATAGCGTTTTGTATCCAACACCCCGGGCAACTCCCTCCCCTTAACCATGTAACGCATACAGGTAAGGTCGGATACCCTATTAGTCGATACACTGTGCCCATCCGTTATCCATCCGACACTGACCTCGTCCCGATTGTGCACATAGTCATGTATGGTATCCCCTAACACTAGGCATACATAACAAGTATACTAGCTACGAACAAACACCGCGAAAAACGTCACAATAGAGTTCCCAATCGCGAACTCCAGTTCACGATCGCGAACTAGAGTTCGCGTTCTAGTTCGCGTCGGGAACTCCGATCGTGAACTACATCACGATGAACCACCAACTTAGCTGGACCGACTTCGCGATCGTGAAGAGAAGTTCACGCCGTGAACTTCCCTTGTCTGGTAAAACCTGCGATTTTTCCACTAAAAACAAATACCAAACCAAATAAACCGAAACCCGAGTTGTAGGTCGAATCCACTCACCTTTCAACTTCCCATTCCTTAACTCAGTGAGCTAGTATCACTGAGTATCCTTCCCGGTTCCTGTCAATAATATACCGAGTTAGTGATAATCCACCGAATTGTCAAAATCATCAATTTCAACCACTAACCGCACAAGACTCATAAAATGCACATTTTTATGACATTTCCAACTAGCACAATTCCTTCATCAATGCAATTGACCATTTTGACCATTTATCAAGTATTTACAACTAGTTGACCTAAACGGGCCAAAAACCCGAACATGATCCTAACACTTCCACGTTTCCATCAACTAGCAATTAATCTTTAAACTAGCAATTCACAATCATTTAACAATTCCATCAGGATCATAACCATCACAATTCCAAGTAACATACTTGCATAATCACTAGATCACCATTTTGACAAAATCATCCAATCCCTAGTTAAATTACTTCACCAAATTAATCAATCCTAGGTTTTTAACATCCATAACTTACCAAACATGATTTCACAACTTAATAAACAATTATATCCAATCAAACATCAAGAATTCCAAGATTTGTCAAAACGCACCTTCAACTTCCACCATTAATGGAGGTTGAAGGTGATTTTCACCAAATCTTGTATTCCTTCAACAATCTACCATACAAATGATGTAAAAGCTTGTATAAACACATAAAACAACATCCATAATGAGATTCCTCCATAAAATCCTAACAATCACAAAACCTAGTTCATGCCATAACTCAAGAACAACAAGAACAAATAGAAGAGAAGGTGTAGCTTACTTCTAGACTTCTTTTACACAAACACTAGTGCAATTTTCGGACCAATGGTGAGGATTTAACCCCAAGAGCTCAAGAACAAGTATATGGGTTTTTTTGAGAGGAAGAAAACCAATGGAATAGTGGATAAGGTTTTCAAAAGAGAGAAGTTAAGAGGGAGTTACCCTCCTCTCTCTCTTAGCCGGCCAAACAAGGGTGGTGGGACCCCCTTGTTGTCTTTTCTTTTAATTAACAGTATAAGTCTGAAAAGTCCCTTTCGTAATTAATTTATTTAAAATAGCAAACGAACACCAATTTTAAAAACGAGAGTATTACCGGAAACGATATTTAACAAGGAATCTAAAAATATAGAAAACACGTTTTCATTCCAAACATATCACAAGTCGGGTATTTTAACCCCTTGGTTAAAATACCGCAATAGACAGCAGGCTAATTAAATTAACTAAGCATTTAATCAGATAATCATTTAATAAGATATCTTAAGGCCAATAAACTACTAGGCCGGGTTTTGGGATGTTACAGTACTCTTCGTTCGGTATCTCATCGCCCCCCGAGCCCGTTGCTCCGTCATTCCCAAGGTTCGTGTTCGGTGGGGCATTCTCCAACGTGTTTCCATCCGTAGCCATTCCTGCTACAAAACACAACATCACACCAAGGCTTAGTTCAACTCGTTAGTACACATCTACTAACTACTAAACCCAATTCACACTTGCTCTAATCCCTCTTGACCGGAAGGTTTGACCAAAACACGAGCCACGATTTGGGAATGGAACACCAACCCCGTGTATCCATCGCCAAACTGAAGCTCTGATATCAAGTTGTAACACCGCATTTTTGAAACCATTTTTTTTAATATCTAATTAAGTATTAATCTAAAGTTACGGAAGTATACAGTTAGGTTTACGAACCGTGGTCCCACAAAATATTACAAACCAAGTGTTAGTTAAAAAGACGGTATTACGAAACACGGCTCATTTAACAAAAACAACTATTTAAAGCATGGTCAAACTCCCCGTCCAAGCCCGACCCGTTCAAGCCTTCCAACCTGAAATGTGTCAATAAGGGAGGGATTAGCACAAAAGCTAAGTGAATGAATTCCTAGCACTACCATTACACTAATCACTTAAACATGGAAGTTATAAACATCTCCGGTTGGGTAATCACTTATTTGAGAGGATAAGTGGCTTTGCTGGCCTTAAACCATGGTCGGCCAAAATCACGGTAACCGATAGCCTGTATCCAACACCCCGGGTAAGTCCCTCCCCTTAACCGTGCAACGTATACAGGTAAGGTCGGACACCCTATTAGTCGATACACTATGCTCAGCCGATATCCTTCCGACACTGACCTCATCCCGAATGTGCACATAGTCACGTATGGTATTCCCTAACACTAGGCATACATAACAAGTAAACTAGCTACGAAAAACACCGCGAAAAACGTCACAAAAGAGTTCCCAGTCGCGAACTCTAGTTCGCGAACTACTGTTCGCGTCGGGAAATCGGATCGTGAACTACATCGCGACTGTCAACCAACTTTGCTGAAAGCACTTCCCGATCGCGAAGAGGAGTTCACGCCGTGAACTCCTCTGGTCTGGTAAAATCCTGCGTTTTTACTAGGTTAAATCCACTCACCTTTCAACCGAAACCCGAGTTGTAGGTTAAATCCACTCACCTTTCAACCTTCGGTTCCTTAACTCAGTGAGCTAGTATCACTGAGTATCCTTCCCGGTTCCTGTCAACAAATATACCGAGTTAGTGATCAATCCACCGAAATGTCAAAATTGACAATTTTAACAAACCGCAACCTAAGGCTCATAAAATACATATTTTATGACAACACCAACTTGTATAACAAATACAACTCACCAAATAGTCATTTATAACCATATAAACCGTTCTACCACTAATTCATCCAAACGGGCCAAAAACCCGAACATGACAATCACTTCCACATTTCCATCAACTAGCACATAACTTCTAAACTAGCAATTTACCATAATCTAGCAATTCTATCGAGTTCATAACCATCACAATACATCATACTTGCATAATCTCTAGTTAACCATTTGACCCAAACACTAACTAGATCAATTCACACAATCATCAATACTAGGTTTTCACCATCCATAACTTACCAATCATGATTTCTCAACCTAATAAACAATTCTATTCATTCAAACATCAAGAATTCCAAGATTTGTCAAAACCCACCTTCAACTTCCACCATTAATGGAGGTTGAAGGTGATTTTCACCAAATCTTGTCTTCCTTCCAAAATCTACCATACAAATGATGTAAAAGCTTGCATAAACACATAGTACAACATCCATAACAAGGTTCAACCACAAAACACTTGAAATCACAAACCCTAGTTCATGCTATGGTTTAAGAACTATAAGAAAAAGTAAAGGAGAGGATGTAGCTTACTTCTAGGGTTCTTCTACACAAACTTTGGTATAAATTTCGGACCTTAGCACAAGAATTCACCAAGAACAAGTTCAAAACCAAGGAGAAAGATGGAGGTGTTTCCAAGCAATGAAATAGTGGAAATGAGAGGATAATGTTTAAAAAAGAGAAAAAGAGAAGAGAGGGTGTTTCCCTCTCTCCCTACACCGGCCAAGCAAGAGGGAGTGGGGCCCCTCTTGCACCTTTTTCCACTTTAACAGTATACGTCTGAAAAGTCCCTTTCGCAATTAATTTATTTAAAATAGCAAACGGACTCCAATTTCAAAAACGAAATTATTTCCGGAAACAAAATTCGACAAGGAATCTAAAAATATAAAATTCACGTTTTCATTCCAAATATATCACAAGTCGGGTATTTTAACCCCTTGGTTAAAATACCGCAAAAGACAACAGACTAGTTAAATTAACTAAACATTTAATAAGATAAACATTTAATAAGATACCTTAAGGTCAATAAACTACTAGGCCGGGTACACAATTAATTAACAGGTCTTGGCAAGGCTGATAAGTTGGTTCCATTCATCATAACTAATTACTATATTAGTTTATAAGGCAAATGGGAGAAGTCATCTCTTTTTTAAGTTCTATCTGTAATCAGCTATGTTGTCCCATAGACATGTCTGCAATTAGGGGTGAAAATTTCTAAGCCGACAAGAAACTCTATCTGAAACCGATACGAATATAAATAAGTTTGGGTTGAGGTAAAAAAAATTTGGGTCAGTCTCGAGTCGACCCAACTGACTCGTTTATTAAACGGGTTAGGTTCAGGGTCAATGATAATTTAAATGTGAATATGTATACTTATTAGTTTATTTATAGTTTACTAGTTTAAAAGTAACTAGTAGTTAGATAAAAACTAAAAGAAGTACTTAGTAATTTGGTATTTTGGTATTTTATTATGAATTTATTAGGGGTGTCAAATTTGTACCGAACAAAACCAACCAACATGCTACCAACCATACCAAGAATAATTGGTAGCCAATATGTTGGTAGCCTACATGTTTGGTTGGTAGTACCATACCAATCAAGTAATCATGGTACGGTAATGGTATAAAATTTTAAATATCATGGTAGTACCGTACCAACCAATAATTTATATTTATATTTATATATGTATATATGTATAAATACACACACATAATTTAGAAGACTTCAATAAAGGTAAACTAGGTATGTATTATTTTTTAATAAAAGTTATAACATGAAAACATTCAAATTATAACTTCTTAGCCTAACCGATCAATATATTACATTTTTGTTATTGTGTTTGTACAATTGTACATAATATTAATAATTAAGCGTGTGAAGCAGACGAGAATGCTACAAGTTAGTGTGTTACGACAAGAATACCACATAATTTGTACTTCATCGTAGATAGTGTTTATATAACATTTAACGTATAGCATTACCAAATATAATAGTATAGAAAAGTGTCTTGTTTTTTTAGTAATAATTCCAATAAGTTTGTGATCTTGGTATATACCAGTACCAATTCGTACCAACCATGATTGTTGGTAGCCAAACAAATTGGTACCAAGTATAGTTGGTACGATAATGGTAGCTAACTTAGTATACCAAGTATAGTTGGTACGGTACACGGTATGAGGAAAATAAGTGTGGTACCGTACCATGTTCACCCCTAGAATTTATGGAATAATAACAATATTTTGACATATCTTACCTGTTTAACTTGGTTGTCTTGCTAACCCGTCCAACATGTTTAATTAAACGGGTCATATGGGTTAGGTTCGGGTTAAATGTAAACATGTTAGGGTAGATATATCTGACCCGTTTACATAATCATGTCGGTTTCAAGTTGAGCGTTTTTCGACCCGTGAATTCGAACCCGTCAATCCGAACCCGCCCTAAATTGTTACCCGTATCTGCAATATGCAATCAAATTGTATGTATGGTAGTCTTATTTTAAGTACTGAAATTTTGGTGTACCAAATTCTGAAAGATATAGTAATATTAATGAAAGTATTGATGTTTTTGTTATCTTGTTTTAAGGTCTTGGTCTAAATATAGTAATATTAGTGAAAACATCAACAAATGATGTAAAAATATAATACGAAGTACATGACTAATTTTGAGTCTAGTCTAAAAAAGATGTGTGAATAATTGATGAAAAGCTCATTGTTCTTTTTAAAATGATAATATTCCAAAAGTAGCCATCCATGTAAGACCATTGAAGCCTCAGAAGTTGCCCCGATTCAAACCTTATACCACTATAACCCATCATATAACGAAAGTCAAAGTAAATCACAGTCCTTAAGTTCCATACCCCAATAAGAACCCTAATTTGAATTTAATGCTCATGTTTCTGATTAATTAACATGAGCTCAGACCAGAAGAAGAATCTCTACTCCACTGATTTACTGGTTCAGTCAGTTTCAGTAATAATTTTGCTGCAATTTGCACCCTATGTCGGAGCTCAATCTCCACCTCTACCTCCAGGTGCCTATCCATATGCTGATTTCAACCCTTCGATTATTACAATAATCGTGATTCTGGTAGCAGCTTTATTTCTGATGGGCTTTTTCACGATTTACATCCGTCGGCGTTCAAATGAAAGCGGTGGTAGCACCCGTAGAGGTATCTCCATACGCCGTGCTACGGTGGCGTCACGTGGCCTCGATTCATCGGTGATCGAGACGTTTCCGACCTTCGTTTACTCCACGGTTAAAGGACTTAAGATCGGAAAAGGCGCGCTAGAGTGTGCCGTGTGTCTCAACGAATACGAAGATGAAGAAACACTCCGGTTGATTCCTAAGTGCGATCATGTTTTTCATCCTGAGTGTATCGATGAATGGTTTGAGAATCACGTCACTTGTCCTGTCTGCAGGGCAAATCTCGTTCCAGATTCCGGCGAGTCCGGTGGCGATTTGGAGTTAGGTGCTTCAGCCGATGAACAGCAACGGACCACTGTAGTTGATGAAGAGAACGACATATCGATTACTGAAGATCCTGTAGTGGTCAACGTACAAGAGCCGGAGACGGAGATGAACTCGCTGAACCGGAATCAAAGCATTAAAACGAACCGGCTACCGATATTTCCGCGATTGTTTGACAAGTTCAGATCTCATTCGACGGGACACTCACTGGTACAACCGGGTGAGAATTTAGACCGGTATACGTTGCGGTTGCCTCAAGACGTGAGGAAGCAAGTCGTGAGCCGTGCTCTACTAAACCGGACAGGGAGCACTGTGAGGATGGCCGGAGAAGGGAGCGCGAGGAAGGGTTACAGGACCTCAGGAGCAATTAGCGGCCGGAGAAAATCTTACAAACGGATGCAGAGTTTAGACCGGGTGGTGGTGAGGTCAGAACGGTGGGTGATGTCGAGAGCACCGTCGTTTTTGACACGAGCGTTCTCCACTAGGTCTCCGAGGATTGTGTCCGGCAACGGCGAGGCTTCGACGTCGTCGCCGAGGGGGTCTAAGACGCCCGATAAGATTCCACTATATACCGTCGGACCGAAAAGCTGTTGACCCGGGCTTTCAACGGTTTACCGGTCTGTTTCCGTTTTGTGTTTATTTTCCCGATTGAATTGATACTTGTTTTCCTTTTTATTTTAGAAAAATGATAATGAAAGCCCTAAGGGCTGTCACTAAGAAGTCAAGACAAGCAAAAAAAACTTGTATAATAATCAATAACCGTCCCCTGCATTTTAGGAATCAACCCCCACCATTGAAAGTACAAACGATTTATGCACGTAACCACCTCTTAATGACAGCCCTAAGGACTGTTATTAACAAAACCCTTTATTTTATTGTTGTGGAATATAATTTGTTTTTAACTCTTCAATTAATTGTAAAATAGAATACCACAGTTTTGTAAGAATAAATTACTTTTAGAAACCATGGGATTTTCATTCAAATTGTTTATTTTTGAAGAAGTGATGATTTTTAAACTATATATTATAATTTATCTATCACATCAATTGTATTATATATTTGTAGATTGTGTTCAAGGAAGTTCGAGGATTTTGCATAGTCCCAAGGGACAGATCTTAGTCATTGGATTAAACTGGTTAAGATTAAATCATAGTGTTTCAAGCACATATGTTTCACGACCACCACCACCGGTCACCATCGCCGACCGCCGCCGCCGACCACCGCCGTTCGCATCCGCCGGCCGGCGATGGTGGCTGACAGTAAAGGTGCTGGTGGTAATGGTGGTGGTGGTGGTGGTATTGATGTATTGAAACACATGTGCTTCACTAAAACACAGGTGTTCCAAAATACAAACGAGCATATTAATTCGAAGCACATGTGTTTCAAGTCACGAAACACATGTGTTTCAAGTCACTAAAAACATAAGTTTCTAAAACACAGGGGAGCATACGAAACACATGTGTTTCAAGTCACGAAACACATGTGCTTGGTTGTACATATACATCCTTTATTTTCAAAAGAACAGTTATTAGTGAAGCACATGTGCTTCTAGCTTACAAACACATGTGCTTCATTACTTGAAACACATGTGCTTGGTTGTACATATACACTCATTTATTTTAAATAACTGTTATTAGTGAAACACATGTGCTTCTAGTAACGAAACACATGTGTTTCAAGTCATGAAACACATGTGTTTGACCGTACATATACACTCATTTATTTTCAAAACACATGTGTTTCAAAAGGTGAAACACATGTGTTTCAAAAGGTGAAACACATGTGTTTCAAGCACATGTGTTTCAAAAGGTGAAACACATGTGTTTCAAAAGGTGAAACACATGTGTTTCAAGCACATGTGTTTCAAGTCACGACCACCACCGTCGGCGGCCACCTCCGGCCACCGGCCTCCGCCGGCGGCCGCCGTCTCCGGCCGCCGGAGGTGGGTGGGATATTGATGTATTGAAGCACATGTGTTTTTATGGTTTGAATTTTGATCTTGACCTTTGACTTTTTCTTGATCCAAAGGCTATTAATTGTCCTTTGGGACTAGCTAAAATTCTTGGACTACCTTAAACATTTACCTATATTTGTATAGTATGTAATATTATTTATATATTATTGTATAAATATTAAAAGGTGTGATATAAAAATTAAATCTCTTCTTACAGCTATTATCTTATGTGCTGCTATTTATTGTTTTAAAGGAAAATTGGAATATTTCAATAATTGTGTAATACGGAGTACTTTTTGCTTCAAAGAGGGGTTTGACGTGTAATGTTTGCTGTCAACCAAATTCCAATGATAATATTGCCTTCGGTTTTCTAATTGTTAGATTCGTCCTACTAGGACTTCGGTCCCCTCTTCACTTCAGCCAATGCCTTCTCCTTCATTGGCACGGCAGTTTCAATTCTTCGCTTGAATTTTGCGGTTAGACAACGATTGAGTGTGGGCCCATTTGTATTTTAATAGTGTATTTAATATTTTGTGTGTGTATTATGTAAGGGTGAGACTTAAAAAATGAAAAGAAAATGTATTGTTGACATGACTATGTCAGTTGAATGTCGGTTGAAGTTTGAGCTGGCGTGACACTAATTTGACAAAACTAAAGTGTCAGTTGGTGTCACTGTTGGGATGTACTGATGACATATAAAGTATTTTCATCAATCATGAACCTGATCAACATAAGCATGTCAATACATCTTAACTCTTTCAGTAATAACGACTCTTACCCATTTTGCGCAGTATCCGTTCCCGAGTACCATATCGTGTACCCATTACTTTGTTTGGCATGCTTCCCCTAGTCAAGGAATCACTCAGGTGACCATGATTGTTTGCCAGCTCTATCCTACCTTATCACAAAAAGTTCAAGTAAACGAGAAGATAATAGTAAATACTAAAACAATTGGAAGCCTACAGTATACGAGAATGCATATAAATAAATGCCAAAAATTAAGAGAAAACAAACAATATGCGCAAAACATATATGTAAATGCCAAGAGAGACTAGACAAGCAATATATAAGATTAAAACAAATATCAAAATGGGATAATCTATAAAAATAGCAACAAAACAAAATAATAACAGTACAAGCGTAAAAGGAATCAGCACGATTTATACTTTTAGACTACTAAAATATTACTTGAGAACAATAAAGACAAAAGCAACTAAAATAGTCAAAACTATTTAACAACAATATTGTTATTATCAGTATTAAGATTATTGTTATTATCAGAAGATTAAAAGAAAAACCTTACATAAGACGAGCAAAAAATGTTTCTTTTCGTCATAATATGATGAGTTATTACTTGAAAAAGAAAAGACTACGAAAATTAATTGAGAAGAGACGCGTGGGCATCGTATGAACCATATGGTGGTATCTAGGTATTGGCCTTTGTGAAGCCACGTGGATTTATAAAATTCATGAACGTTATCTCTCCAACCAACCAACCAACACCAAGTATCTCATTCTCACCATATCTCAGCCATTTCCCAACTAAAACACCTTCAAATTTCTCACACACCCACTTCACCTGCTGCTGCCGCCGCTTTGCATTCCACATTGTACGTTTCCTTCCTTCAGTTCATGTGTAATATCCACTAATTCAGATCGATTTACAACTTTTATTGCACAAGTGGTCCTTCTGGAAATTAGTACTATCTCTATTTATGGAAAGATTTGTGATTTTATCTTTTGATATATTTGGAAATAACGGGCCATTAATATTTTTTACCTTTATTTTTACTTTTGTTACTATACACTGTATATTCTCTATATTAAGCATTCTTGTTACATGGGCTTTTTCGTTGTGACCTGATCGCTGTCGTGGTCGTTTCCGAACTTTTCTCTGAGGGACCAATAATCTTTAGAAAGTCATTAAGAAAGTCTTATCACTATACCATCATATAAGATGGTCTATAACACTTGGACAAGTTATTCAACAAACCATATAGTAGCATTTCAAGACTACTTTTAGTTTATAACTTTTAAAATTATGAGTAATTATGGTCCATACTTTAATCGTTGGCTAAAACTCTATTGGAGAATAAGTAGAAGATTTGATTTTATTGATGTTATGTACCAGTGATTGATGGAAAGGTCAAATGGTGAATCGAGCACAGGCAATAGTAAAACCGAGTTGACCAACACATGGATGGCATTCGGCAAAGATTCGAATGAAATGAAACCTCCGATAGCTAGAGTCACCCCACCCGAAAATGATGATCTTGACATAGAAAAAATAGTGGAAAGGACGGCGGAATGGCCAGGAATGTCAAAGGTAGCAAGTTTAGTTGGAGACGAGGAGAGAAACAAGAGGAGTTCATCATCATCATGGAGGTCTTCGCGTGATAACTCGTTATCGTTAAATGAACCACGGGTTTCACAAGATTTGAAGGATGCTTTGGCCACACTTCAACAAACGTTTGTTGTCTCCGATGCCACCAAACCGGACTGCCCGATCATGTATGCTAGCAGTGGCTTCTTTACAATGACCGGGTATTCTTCAAAAGAGGTTATTGGTAGAAACTGGTAAGTTCATAACATAGGTTAGATACCATGTAAAAATTATATACCTAATAACCTTTTATTTATTTGTTAAAATATGTAAAACTTAGAAATGCTAATAGATTAAGGAAAATGATAATGACAGCCCTTAAATGTAAAATAACAAAAGACAACCCCTAAATGCAAAATAACAAAAGACAACTCCCCTAAATTTTAGTAATATTATTTTTTAATCAATGTAGAAGCTTTTTATGTTTGTTAATGATAAACTCATAGATTAAGTATAAATATGTTTGAGTAAATTACACGGAAGGTCCCTGTGGTTTGCTACTTATTACACCCACAGTCCCTGAACTTCGTTTATTACACTGAAGGTCCCTGGTGTATACAATTTGTTACACCCATGGTCCCTGCTGCCCTTAACTTTTTCTAAATGACGAAAATACCCTTTTGGCCTTTGTAATAAAGTGAATATAAGGGACTGTGAATGTAATAGGTGATAAACCACAGGGACCATCCGTGAAATTTACTCTATTAATTGATTTTTATTCTCCTTTCTCTATAATTCATGTTTTTCCGCCACATTCAGACTCACCACCCACCTCTATCTATTTGAATTCAAACATCAATCAATAACCATTATCGTCGCGCCACCAAACCCCCCTGAAAATTTGATCCACCAACCCCTGCCTCCGGTTTCCTTCTCCAGATGTTCCGAGCCGATGACGTTCTATCGACCAGAATTGTATCAGACAATTGATGCACGTCACCAGAGGATTTGGTGGTTTGCACATGCGGTGATTCAGACCTTTGATGCACGTCGTCAGAGGAGTTGGTATTTTGCACACTCAGGTCGATAGAACGTCATCGGCGGCGGGACAACTGGAGAAGGCTACCGGAGGCAAGGGTTGATTACGCGACGATAATGGTTATTGATTGAGGTTTGAATTCAAAGAGATAGAGGCGAGTGGTGAGTCTGAATGTGTCGGGAGAATATGAATTAAAGAGAGAAAAGAAAAAACTCAATTAATAGAGTAAATTTCAAAAATGGTCCCTATGGTTTAGCACTTATTACATTCACGATCCCTTATCTTCGCTTTATTACAAAAGACCAAAAGGGTATTTTTGTCATTTAGAAAAAGTTAAGGGCAACAGGGACCATGGGTGTAACAAATTGTATACATCAGGGATGTCTGGTGTAATAAACGAAGTTCAGGGACTGTAGCTGTAATAAGTGGTAAACCACATGGACTAATTTACTCGATATGTTTTTTCATAAACAATCTGGGCGACGTGACTTTTTCAAAATCTTGATTTTTGTGCGACTTTATACGGTATACAGATGTCTTTTATGTGACTGCATGCGATAGATAAATAAACGACATAGTGCGACGGCGTTGCACAGGTGTTCTGTTTCAGTAATTCCATGACATACACCTTTTGAATATTGATTTTACACAAAATATAGAATACCGATTGCTAGAAAAGCACACCACTTTTAGAAATGATAGAAGCTTTCTGAAATTGAAGAGATACTGGTGCAGCCGGTTTCTACAGGGGAAGGAAACGGACCAGAAAGAGGTGGATAAGATCCGGCATGCCGTCAAAACCGGAAGTAGCTATTGCGGCAGGCTTTACAATTACAAAAAGGATGGCACCCCGTTTTGGAATCTACTTACCGTCACCCCAATCAAAGATGAAAGTGGAAACACTATCAAATTCATCGGGTAATTTCTCTATTTATTCAATTCTAGTTTCTAATTTATAATTTATTGTTTCTGATAATATATTGCGCAGAATGCAAGTTGAAGTGAGCAAGTACACTGAAGGTGTGAATGAAAAGGAATTGCGACCAAATGGATTGCCAACATCGCTGATTCGTTACGATGGTATTCACCGATCGTGTTTTTTATTTATTATTATTTTTAATACTGTATGTATATTAATCATGAAAAAAAATGTTTTTTGTTTGACTATGATCAGCTCGTCAGAAGGAAACAGCACTAGGTTCCATTGTGGAAGTTGTGCAGACCGTTGAGCGACCCCGAAGTCAAATCCAGTCAACAAAAACAGAAATTCACGACAAGATCGTTGAATCCCCACAAAAACTTAACTTGAATACACCCGGAAGAGAAACACCCCTCAATGATTCATCTCCTTCAGATTCTTCCAACCCAAAATCCAGGAAATCAATTCGCGGTTCCTTAATGGGGTCAGTACAATATTACTTTCCATGTTATTATATAAGCTGCTTAAATAAATTTTCACAATATATATACAGATTGAAAGGAAGGTCTTCGACTCAAGAGAGTCAACCAATAATTGAGCCAGAGGAATTGATGACAACAGATATAGGTCGCACTGACAGTTTGGACCGTGCACAGAGAGTTAGAGACATGCGTCAGGGAATAGATTTAGCAACCACACTCGAACGTATTGAAAAGAATTTTGTCATTAGTGACCCTAGGCTCCCTGATAACCCAATTGTAAGAACCTCATATATACCACATTACTCATTTATTAAAATCTAAAAAAAGATGTTTCGGGTCAACCCGCCCGAAGTCTTTCCAACTTTAGAACTTACCCGGACTTCTGAACGCTGTGCAGATTTTTGCATCAGATAGCTTCCTTGAGTTGACAGAGTTTACACGTGAGGAAATTTTAGGAAGAAACTGCAGGTATGAAGCTTCAGTTGTATATTACTTTTTGATTATGAAAATATGCATATTTTATTTTAAGTTTATTTTTGTAAGATACGTTTTCAAAATTTAACTTGTGCAGATTTCTGCAAGGACCTGAAACAGATCAAGCAACTGTTGATCAAATACGAGATGCTATTAGAGAACAAAGGGAAATAACTGTGCAGTTGATTAACTATACAAAGAGTGGTGAGATATTAATAAATGGGTTAAATAAATAACTTAGTTAAAAGGGGAACGGGTCAACAGCTTGAAAAGTCTAATTCTACTGCATAATTCATTTTTCTTCAAAGACATAAATTGTCGGTGTAATAGTATTGTTTCGAACGGATTAATTCTTGACAAGTTTTATTTTTAAAATGTGGATAAAAAGTTTGTGGATCAATCCAAGCTGACCCTAACTGTTTTAAAAATGTCTCATTTCAACTTTAACCTGTTTTGACCTCTGAAACTATGGTGCAACATATTAGGGTACATGTGATTGATTTGCTTTGTTTGTATGAACTAAATTTGTAACAGGGAAGAAATTCTGGAATTTATTTCACTTGCAACCTATGCGTGACCAAAAGGTAAAGTACAAAAACTTAGATTATGTTAATATATATTATTCAATTTGAGCCCATCTAATGCTTGAAATATTCAGGGAGAACTTCAATATTTTATTGGTGTCCAACTAGATGGAAGTGGTCACGTTGAGCCCCTGAGAAACCGCCTTTCAGACACTACAGAAAAACAAAGTGCTAAGTTGGTATGGTTTTGTTACCACACTTTCTTTGTCTACCAAAAAAATAAAATAAAAAAAATATATTATGGTTTAGTATCATGTAAGGGTTTCTTGTGTTTGACCAGGTCAAAGCTACTGCAGAAAATGTTGATGAAGCTGTTAGAGAACTTCCTGATGCCAACTTGGTAAGGTACTCTTCTTTCCTTAGTGTTCTATTTCAAGATAATTATTATTTGATTTTACTGATTTATAACATAGTATTTATAACATAGTATTTACTATTTACTGACTAAAATTATTTTCTGTGTCCCACTTCAGAGGCCAGAGGACTTGTGGGCTATCCACTCTCTACCTGTCTCTCCCAGGCCTCATATGAAGTACAATTCTTCTTGGGAAGCAATACAAAAGGTAACCATCTTTTAATTATATTATGAAATTTTATAAACATTCATAACCTTCCTTTTTGCTATTTTCAGATCACTGCAGGTGGTGAAATAATTGGACTTGATCATTTTAAGCCTATCAGGCCATTGGGAAGTGGAGATACTGGCAGGTGCATCATAATATATATATTTATCTTTATTATAACTGAATTCTCATATTATATTCATTATTATGAAGTTTTTTTTGTGTTGGTTGCAGTGTTCATTTGGTTGAACTGAAAGGTACTGGTGAACTTTTTGCCATGAAAGCAATGGATAAATCAGTAATGTTGAACCGCAACAAGGTAATAAAAAACAAAATTTTAATCTTATATAATTAGTTTTATGTAAATGTAGTAAAATTTATTTATAGAGTATAAAACTTCATTTAATTTGCAGGTTCATCGAGCATGCATTGAAAGGGAGATAATTGCACTACTGGATCACCCTTTCCTCCCAACTTTATACACATCTTTTCAGGTTCCCTCTTTCAAAACTATAATTAGGAAAAATATCTTATAACGAATATTTTTTTTATATATGTTTTGTAACGTGTGTTCGTTTCTCTCTCTTCAGACTCCAACACATGTTTGCTTAATAACAGACTTTTGCCCTGGTGGGGAGTTATTTGCTCTGCTTGACAAACAACCTCTCAAATTATTCAAGGAAGATTCAGCAAGGTACTTAACTTTGTCAGAAAGACAAATATACCCTCTCTTATGATATTTATGTTTCCCTATTTAATGCAGGTTCTATGCAGCAGAGGTTGTAATTGGCTTAGAGTATCTCCACTGTTTAGGTATTTTTTTCATTATATTAATTTGTTACAAATTTAAAGGTGATGTCATAAGTAGCTGTGATTGTTTGCAGGTATCATTTATCGGGACTTGAAACCAGAAAACATATTACTGCAAGCAGATGGACATGTTGTGTTGAGTGATTTTGATCTATCATTTAGGACACAGTGTAAACCTCAAGTATGTCTTTTTCTATCTAAACATTTGCATTAAAAGATTCTTTTTTTTAATTGTCATGTTTATGTGATATTAATAAATTCTGGATTTTTGAAGATTATAAAGCATGCTCAGCCTAAAAGAAGAAAATCTAGGAGCCAACCACCACCGACGTTTGTTGCAGAACCATCTACACAGTCAAATTCATTTGTTGGGACAGAAGAATACATTGCTCCCGTATGTCACAACTCGCCATTTAACTTACTTATTTTATGCTGTTTATATAATTTATTTATTTATTTAATGTATTTCAGGAAATCATAACAGGAGCTGGCCACAGCAGTGCTATTGATTGGTGGGCTGTTGGTAAGCTCCTTATCATTTTCTTTTTTCTTTTTCATGTTTTTTAATTTACAATATGTTAATGCATGCAATATCTCTCATGATATATTATAACATCTGTAATGGTATTTAACTAATTTTTATTACTTGATTATTTTTCATCAGGTATTTTGTTATATGAGATGCTTTATGGGCGTACACCATTTAGAGGAAAGAATAGGCAGAAGACATTTGCAAATATCTTGCATAAAGACCTAACGTTTCCAAGTAGCATTCCAGTAAGTCTATACTCTTAAATAAACAAAACCCTTTTCCATTATTTTGTTAAATTAGTTATTATAATTTCTCAAGACTTATTTCTATTATGTGCCGATTATAAATGTTCAGGTAAGTCTGGCTGCAAGACAGTTGATTAATGCTTTGTTGAACAGAGACCCTGCCACCCGTTTAGGGTCAACTGGCGGTTCAACTGCAATAAAAGACCATGCATTTTTTCGTGGAATAAATTGGCCTTTAATTCGTTGCATGGTATGTACTTTTGTTGTTTGTGGCAATTTCAACCCATTAATTTATGAATAGGTAGATTTGTGTGTTATTTTTTATTTCTAACGGGTAAAATAAAAAGAAGGGAAATTTAGAAAAAAGGGTAATATAGGATACCAAAAAACTTGAAATGGAGAACAAAATATCATTTGTGCATTATTATGAGTAAATATTCAATTTTGATTCAAACAAGGTAACGTTTTTGTGACAAAATTGAACATTTACACGTAGGGGATCATGTTAATGAGTTACCTTTTTTGTAACAAATTTATTGTGTACTCGTATTAATGAGACACGATCTCGAGATACCTATTTTGAGCTTTTAATGATCTTACTAATATTAGCCTTTACTGGAATATGCCAAATAAATTATATTATACTTGCAAGAAACAGGTCAAATGAGGTGAACATGTCAAAGTTGACCAAAGTGTGTTTTTAATCCATAAAATCCCTAAATCATTTTGTTATGCAGAGCCCACCAGCGTTAGATGCACCGCTTGAGTTGATTGAGAAAGATCCAAATGCAAAAGATGTAGAGTGGGATGATGGCGCCCTGCTAGATAATTCCTTGGATATTTTTTAGAAGGTTTGTTTTCATATTTCTCCTACTTTTGTTATCTAATCGACGTTAATAGTTTATATTTTCAACTGCAGGGATGCTAAATGTAAATCACGAATAATAAAACATTGTTGTTGTTCCTACTTGTTCGGTGTATCGGTTCTCTTGTATATGAGAATTCAACCTTTCAGATCGTATAAGAACATGTCATGCTCATGCCTAGTAGGTTTGATGTTTTCTTATGCCTTCGGTCTTAGGTAGTTGCAAGTCGTTGCAGGTTCTATGTTTTTATTTTATTTTATCATTCGCTCTCTCGGGTGAAGGTTTAAATATGTAATATTATTTCAATTACTTCATTTGCCATAAAACAACATGAATTAGTAAATAATTAAAATAAATGTGTTGTGAATTAAGCCTTGGTTATCGCCATATCTTTCATTGGATGTCCTTTTCAACTTATTCAATTATTTGCATTTTCTAGTTCACAAATCAATCTCCCCCTCCCTCCCACCCACTAAGTCACAAGGATAACTAGACTGAATCACTTTTGGATTGATACTCAGGACTCGACGTAATCTTCGTAATTATAATTCAATTACATTACGGAAGATGTTTGGATGAATTTTTTTTTTCGTAATTCATTTACAACGTAATTTCGAATTATGATTTTTGTTGTAATTGAATTCCGTCCCAACACCCTATTAACTTAATTACGATCCTTTAGTAAAAAACTACCAAATTCGAATATTTTATACACTTCAGATTTTAAAATCGTTAAAAAAATTTTAAAATAATAATATAGAGTTGCGTTCTAGGAGGTCCATGATTTTTACAAAGTCCCGAGGAACAAATATCAACCATTGATCAATATGATCTAATGGTCAAGATTAATCACATTCTTTATATACATGGAGGAGTATTTTGGTCATTTGGCACTAAATTTTATTTTATTTTATATTTTTTATTTTTTATTTTAAAATTTTAAATTTTTTTTATTTTTTTATTTTTTTTATTTTTAATTGAGAGGTATTTTGGTCATTTTGAAAATTTTATTTTATCTTTTTATTTTATTTTTTTGTTTTTTATTTTGTAATTTTTAGTTTTTTTTAAAAAAATATTTTTTTTAAAAAATTATTTATTTATTATTGTTTCTTAAAAAATTATTAATTTGTCATTAATAACACATAATGTGATTGCATAGTGAATCACATGTGATTGCATTCTGAATCACATGTGATTTAACTAAAACATGATTTTACACTAAAATCACATGTGATTTTACACTAAAATCACATGTGATTTTACACTAAAGTCACATGCGATTAAGTTATACACATAATTATCAAATAACTATTATTTTTAATAAAAAAATAAAAAAATTTTAAAATAAAAATAAAATATAAAAAAAATCGAAAATTTTTTTTAAGTGCCAAATGACCAAAATACCCCTTCATAATAAAAAAATAAAAATAAAAAATAAAAAAAAAATAAAAAAATATTTTAATTTTTTAAAAAATGACCAAAATACCCCTTAACATATAAAATATGTGATTAATCTTGACCGTTGGATCCTATTGATCAATGGTTGAGATTTTTTCCTTGGGACTTCCTAAAAATGATGGACCTCCTTGAACGTTTATCTAATAATATAATATTATAAAATTTTAAAAAGATTTAAAAGTTTAAAAAATTTTAAAAAATTTTAAAAAAAATTTAAAAAAATTTGAAAACTTTTTAAAAAGAAATTTAAAAAAATAAAAAAAAAATATTTTTTAAAAAACTGAAAAACAAATTTAAAAAAAATAATAAAAAATTTTAAAAAATAAAATAATAAAAAATTTAAAATTTAAAATAATAAAATAATAATAAATTTAAAATTTAAAAAAAATATATTTTTTAAAAAACTAAAAAAATAATTTAAAAAAATAATAAAAAATTTAAAAAGTTAAAATAATAAAAAATAAAAAATTTAAAAAAATGCACAAATATTGATTTGAATTAGAACTCAAAATTTTTGTAACCAAACGCGTAACCGTATTCAATTACAACCGATTTCAATTACATTATGGAGGATTACGTCGAGCCAAACGCCCCCTCAATGTTTATGATGCTGAAAATTTTCCAATCAGTACGTATACATTTTTTATGAGTTAGTTATTTTTTTTTTAGCTTGTCTACACTTAAAGACATACAATGTATGAGTGATTAATTAATACAAGGTGTATCTTAGCTTAGTGTTTAACATATGGTATCTTGGAAAATATAACTGAGTCTTTATGCAATTTTAACGAATACAATTTCTCATTTTCCTTGTTTCTTTTTTCATATATTTTTATTTTTCATTAATTTTTTTTCCATAAAGTTGTTTTCTCCTAGAACAATCCCAATCGAGAAGTTGCTCCAATAAAGTTTCTCTTTCTCGAGAACAACTTATTAGTGAAGTTCAGGGCAATATGATATATCTTTGATACTCAATACTACTATGACACCTAATTAACTAAGTTCACGATTTAAAAATACATTTTGTACCTTAAGTAAACGCAAAACATGTACGGAGGCAAACACTAAACCGGTGTAGGGAATACATTATCTTGTTTTCTACTAGATTTTACCATTTTAATCTCGGCAGTAATTTATTTAGTAGAAATTTGAAGTACATGGAACAAGTGAACAACAAACAAATTGAAACGAAACAAAATGATAGTCGGCTTCTTTATAAAAACACAAAAATACATTAAGGGCATGTTTGGATAAGCTTTTTAAGCTTTAAAAGTACTTCGGGTGTAAGTGCTTATTAACTTTTTGGTTTTGAAAAAGTAATTTTAACTTATTGACTTATTTACCTGTTTATAATGAAAACTAAAAAATTAAAAAGTTGGTTGAAAAGTAAGCCTCAGAGCATCTCCAATGGTAACTTTTTTAAAAACTTGTTACTATCCAATAAGTCTTTGAAAGACTTTTACCATTAGAATAGCTAGTTTTTTTAAAAGCTTATTGCAATGACTTTTTTTTTTCTACTAACCTATTAATGAACTTTTCATGTTTGTCTTTTTTAGTCCACATATGTCTAATAACTTTTCATTTTAAACCTTAGATATGGACTATAGTTTCATACTTGTGTTTTTTTTAATATTTACGATGTAATGTTTTTATTAATTTAAATATCAATGTCAATTATTATAATATTTTTGTGTGTAATATTTTAAAAAATATTAAGTTTTATAAGATGTCAAATAAAATTGTCAATTTATATATAGTGGGTATTTATGAAAATTTTAAGATAGAAAAAAGTGAATTAGAATATTGTAAAAGAAAAAGTTTTTCAAAAAAGTTAAACATTGAGGGATGTTAGTGATGGATTAGTGACGTGTTACTGTTGGCACGACCTCATCAGTAACCCGTTAGTAAGGAAGAGTTTAGTGATGTGTTTAATGACGCGCAGAGAGCACTTAACCACACCGGGACATTCATCCCCAACTTCAATATCTCACCCATAATTCAAACCCTACAATAATGGGAGCACTCTCTCGATTCATAGCTCACATCTACACTCTTTTCTTAGTATTCTTCACCGTCCTCTTTCTTGAACTCGTAATCTTAGTTCGTTCAGTCACCGGAACTATCGTTAACGCCACCATCGCCGATGACCACCCAATGAGCACCACACAGTACCTCAAATTGATCGAAGAAAGGAACCCAACAAGTCGGTACAAACGCGCCGGAGAACCTAAAGAGTGTTCCGTTTGCCTTTCGGTAATTGAAGACGGCGATGAAATTAGGAAATTGAAATGCAAGCATATGTTTCACAAGGGTTGTCTTGATAAGTGGCTTGAACAGGATTATGCCACGTGTCCGATTTGCCGGCGATTAGTTTTGCCGGAGGCGATTGTGCTTAGGTACAGTCAACGGCATCAGATTCAACCGCATCGCCGTCGTCGGGAGTTTTACGGTGGCAGCGATGATGAACTGATTTTGTTGTTGACCTCTTTACACGGTAATTATATGCGTAGATTTATGTAAATTTGTAAATTGCACAACTACTTAGATTACGTGTTTTTAGTGATTGTAAAATAAGGGTTCAGATAAATTATTACCTAACTACACAGATCATTAAAAAGAATCCATTAAAACAAATGAGTTTTGTTAATGACCGTTTTAATTACGTAAATTATTTGTATTTTTATTAATGAGGGATGATTTCTAAAATATAAGATGTAGTTATTAATTATTGTATAAATATTAATGCATCTTTTGACTTCTTATTAACGGCCTTATATTATCATCTTCCAAAATAAATAAACAAATAAATGGCATTGATTGAGGTTGGCTGCCTAACTCTACTTGAATGCTTTTAATATTGTTGCTTCAAAATTATCTTTCTTCACATGTGTGTTTTAATTGAAGCGACTTGTATTGATTTATATATATGTCATAAGAACAACCATTAGCTTTGGTCTAGCGTCGCACTGGAGACACAGCTTCGGCTGGTAGCTCGGTTTACCGAATGGAAAGGAAAATGAGATTTTGTGGGACCTATGTGTGTTAGTATTTGTACATATTGCAGAGCTGCCAATGCTTTACCCACGTGGTTAATTAGCTTGTTGTAAAAGTTGTTAGAATTAGTTAGCTTATTAACTAGAGTTACTTTTCTGGTTAACTAGAGTTTATGATTTCTATTTAAAATGTACTGTAACTTCATTTGTGGTTAATCAATATACAGTTCATTTCTCAAATTCTCTCTCTTCACAATTCAAGATGGTATCAGATTAGATTCGTTCCTCTTTTCTTTGATTCCGCATCATCTTCAATCTTTGTTCATCATCATCTTCAATCTCGAAGATGCCTGATCCAGTTGCTACTTCAAATCCGACTATCAATTCTTCAGATCCTTTGTATCTGCATCCATCCGATCATCCAGGCATGCAGTTAGTGTCTAAACAGTTCGATGGATCCAACTATGCTTCATGGAGCAAGGCTATTCTCATTTCACTCTCTGCCAAGAACAAGATCGGATTTGTTAATGGAAAGGTTCTTAAACCTCCTTCTGATCACTCGACTTCTGAGATATGGCAACGATGTAATGATATGGTGACTTCATGGCTTCTCAACGTTCTCTCGAGTGATATCGCTGAATCAGTTCTCTATTGTAACACCTCATTTTTCAAAACACCATTTAAAACATATTTTTAAATAAAAATATTACAAGTCCAATATTCCCAAAATACGGTTTAACAAAAACCGTTAAAACATTTATCAGAGTTATTAAATCCGGTGTTACAAAGAGAATATCATAACCATGGGATAAACGGGATCTACCTACGAGCTCCCGAGCTAGACAACACTAGGCCACTTCTATCGCGACCCTCTAATCCAATGATCTTGAATCTGAGTACACAGCCAAAAACAAAGTAGTACGTGAGACAAAAATAGTCTTGTGAGATACATGGGTTTTCGACCCATTCTCAAAAGATTTATAAAATAATATTTATAACATTATAAATACTTATCCTTATCATTTCTTATAAATTCATAATTCATCTTCTATTCATTTAACCATATAAACTAATAAGCTTACCATAAGCTTACTCATCATCTAATCACTTACTTGTAAGCTATCTCCAAGCTTACACTTTCTTTATCACATATGCAACGGACCTCTCCGAAGCCAACTCTCCCGATATGGGATGTCATAGGTAAACTATCAAGGTAATTGGGAGCCCCCATCTTACCGAGATTCATAAGCTCTCCCCGTTTCCGGGTCGTCATGCTCACCCAACACTGGGTGTCGTAGTCTGTGACATTCTACTCTTTGCGCAGGGAGGTACCACCCCAAGTAGACGTCTCATGCTCCCCCATTTCTGGGAGGTCTTATTCCGGATATCTCATTAACACTTATGAGCCTCAGCTCCTTTCATCAAAATATGAGCATTAGCTCCTTTCATCAAATTCATCACTTATTAGAATACACCTATTCTAATTCATCATATTACTCTTCATACTTATTCAGTTTCGATCTCGACTTTACTAAGTCCGTTACTAATTTAAAACATATTTATCGTTTATCAAAACCATATTACTTTGACTCTTCTTTGACTAGAATACATGTTTATTACAAGCCATTCCATACTTATTCTCCTAGTAATTCAATAACTACTTTTATTAGTATAATATAATAACCGATACTTGTTACTTAAAAATCATTGTCTCAAGTTTTATTAACACATACTATTAATAATTCGATTATCAAGCTCTTTAAGTCATTATCTCTATTCATACATCTTACTTATAAAAACTCGTTATTTACCTTTTTATTATCAAAATATCTTTCAAAATCATTAATCATTTAGACATACTCAAATAGCCCATTACTAGCACTTGCTCATCATATCATTCTTTTCTTTATTAAAAACGTTATTAATAAAGACTCTTAAAACATCATAGTTTCCAAAATCATTTGCTATGTACTCAGTAAAAGTCTCATGTACTCACCTTAGCCAAGCTAACTCCAAATCGTGTCTAATAACACGAATCCTTGCTTTCCAACTCGTGAAATGTCACCAAACTTTAGGTCTTCTTGACCTACCATCAATATCATCACAATAACTAGTCATTATTCATAACTAATCACTAATCAATCCATATTCACATTCCTAACCACCAAGTTCATCCAACTTGGTGGAATCTCAAACCCTAGTTCAAGATTTCCATCCATAAACCCAAATCCAACTTGTACACATCGATTACAAGCTTACAATGAGTGTTCTACACCCATGATTAGTCATCTTCCCCAAAGATGACATGGATGGTTCCCCAAACCACCATTTCTACCCATACAAAGCTCACAAACTAACTACCAACTATCAAGGATCAAGAATCCTTACCATTGATGTTAAGATTGTAACACCCTAAAATTTACAAGATTTTTAAAATTTTTGAAAACAAAATTATAATCAAAAGGTCCCATAAATAAATCTCAGACATAAATATTTAACATTTAAAACATTTTTATCGCGGAAATAATTAAAATAAAATAACGTGTTTTAAAATATTAAATGCTGTCCACATCAGTAATGAAAAGATACAGCGGTCAACCGTCCACCTTCTCCTTTCCTTTGCTGGTACCCGAAACAATGTGGGGGAAAGTTTGGGTCAGCTGGGAAGCTGAGTGAATAGTCTCAAAATGTAAACAATTATAACATGCAACACATGAGGGCACATCGGTGTACTCCTACTCAGAATCTACTCGATTAATTACTCAGATTTATTTCTCAGATTTTATTACTCAGATTTTAATTTATATAGCGCGCTTGTGTGATTTGGGACGAGAGATCAACCTCGCCCCTCCTCACACCTCAGATAGGCATAAGCCAAAAACTCAGACGGGAGTGATCCCAAAACTCAGACGGGAATAATCCCAAAACTCAGACGGGAGGTGATCCCAGGCATATAGCCAAAAACTCAGATGTGTGTTATTATGTTTTATTATCTCTTTAACATAATTATCTCAGATGCCCTAGCAAGTAGTAGCACAGAATGACCCTGTGCCGAGCTCAGTTACCCAGGCACAATGTCTCAGATTAAAATAAATCAACAGCTGCTCAGATACTCAGATAGCATGTCAAACTCAGATAACAAATCAAACTCAGATAGCGGATCAAACTCAGATAACAGCTCAAGCTCAGATAACAATTATGGTGCAAGAAATGTAACACATAAGTCATGCATGTACAACGTTAAAACTGAATACACGGTGAGAATACTCACCTCGAGAAACGTAAGCTCCAAAGGGTTCGCGGGAAATCAAAGATGCAGCAAGTTATCTCCTAGACGGTCCTAAAACATAAAAAGGAACCTCGGATTAAAATCTAGCCACTTATCATTATTTCAGAAAAGCTGGCAGCACCCGTCGGTCTCACGGAAACTGCCATAGATCCTAAACTGTACTGTAGATTAATCCCAAATTTTTTACCATGCAAAGTAGACGACCAGAACTACATATCTCTGAGAGACGGTCACTGGCTAAAACTGACACTAAGTGTCTCAAAACAGAGTTGCAAGACAGACATGACGCACAGGTCATTTCCTAACAGCAGCATACTAAATTAGTTATAACTTTTAAACCGTAATTCGGATTGACGAGAGGGCTGCGGTTTTGAAAAGCTAACACAGAAACCAAGGCACCATCACGGGCCAAAAGTCCGAAATGATATTTTAAATCAGTTAAAACAGTCCCGAATAATAGGACAGAATCTGCCAGAAAATTATGTTGATTAAAACCATTTTAACAACCCGACAATCCAACCCTACAATCTGTTTAACAACGTTTAACAACTAGAAGGGAAATCAGGACAATCTAGCTACCCGACACCAAAACGATTAATTAAAACAAGACACCAATCACAACTCGACTAAACCGATTCTTTTCTAAAAATCTGAACCAAGCAAATACTCGAGCCAACGGGACGACAATTAAGCTAAACCGGCATGACAACAAAACGATTTGAGACTCGATACCAAAACGATTAATCTGCAGCCCTACGACTCTATGGACAAAATTGATAGCAACAACTAAGAAGGAACAAAGAATTACTTACTGTTTGATCCACGAAACTCGATCACCAAAACCCGATCACCAAAATTATAACAGACCACATTTTTCAACCCAATCAAGACGAATAAAAACGAAGGAAAAGCGGAACAAGGAATAGGGAATATTACCACACGGTTCGAGGGGTCCAAGGTTCTGCTCGATCAATGGCACCCAATCACACTCGAAAATAAATAACTTCCCCCGCATGAAATCATTGATTATTCCTCATGAGAGCAGCAAGCAATAGCCACCTATTTTAATTCTTCATGGCTGAGATTTTGCCACCACATGCTAGGACTTTCAGTCGGTGAAAGGTTTCCACAACCACCACTCCGTCAAAACAGAATCGGGACCAAGGTAATTAAAAGAATTGTCACTAAACAAAGAAAGTTGGGACTACCGAGTACGATCTGTGATGCCTGCGTTCAGATGGAGAAACAAGGAAGTTGGGGTGTTCTTCTTTTAGTAGTTCACGATCAACAAATGGGGAGGAAGAGCAGACAAGCTGCGGCTGAATGGTAGGCAAGGAGGCAAATGACATTACTTAGGGATTAGGGAATATACTTAGCTTAAATACCTCTTTCTTGGGCTTAGGACTCACTCGCAACTCAGCCTTTCTCATGAGGCCGGACATGGGCTCAATGGTGCTACTCGAATATTAGATGGGAACCAGGATTCATACGACTTGGACTAGAACTCGGGCCTGATTAAAATCGGACAACGAAACAAATCCAAGACTTGGCCTACTTCTTGCTTGCTAGCTAGATTTCCACAGATCGGGCTCGATAGGAAACAAACAATAGTCTCGGCTTAACTGGTGAATTACGAACAAAAGAAACCAAGGGAAAACATGGTTCGGGCCTTGGCCAAGGGCCGGCCCTCACCTTATAACTCGACATTCTCTAAAGCTCGGGATTTAAAACGTCACTTATAATAAACCCCTTAATCATTTAAACTCGAAATGTCATATACGTACTTAATTAAATAATCAATGTCACATAATAGAGATCTCATAAACATATAAATAACATGTCACATATTTATTTTATCAAATAAAATACAAGAAAGTTTATTAATTAATAAAACGTAGTTAAATTTATTAAAAGTAATATTTAATTATTTAAAATTTCGGGGCGTTACAAAGATCCACAAGATTGATAAAGATTTGAGCTCTTGAACACCAAAATCGCCCCTCAAGAGCTCTCAAGTCGGCTGCCCTTCAACAATGGTGGAAATGAGTGAAAACCCTAGCTTTCCCGATTTAATACTGGCCCTGCAGAGTTCGCGCCGTGAACTCTAAGTTCACGCCGCGAACTATCTTGAACACGCATAAATCGCGATCGGGAGCTGGTCGTGAACATCGATCGTCCAAAATACCCAAATCCCTGTTTGATGTTCACGAACGTGAACAATAGTTCACGTCGTGAACTCTCTGGTGCAGCAAGGCTGCACTTTTTGTTCCACGACTCGACCCGGTTTCGTCCATAACTTCTTCATACGATGTCCAAATGACACGAAACCAATTCCTATGATCTTTAAATGATTTATCCTTATTTATCATAGTTTTACATAATTTGTTTAACACAAAATTTTGGGTCGTTACAACTATCCATCCCTTAAAAGGATTCCGTCCTCGGAATCAACTCAAGGATTTCCAATTCTCATTCCGCTTACCAATTATTATCCAATAATACTTATGCATTTTAATTGCCCACTTGACTCTGTTATACCCAAACGGGTCAAAAGCCAAACTTGAGTTTCTAATACCCGAACGGGTCAAAATTTCATCATTTGACCTTAACACTTTCAATTATTGACCAAACTTTTTATCCCCATTGGAATGATATGACCCAATCATTACTAATAGTTAATTAATCAAAACGATAGTCAACATCTATCTTTGACCAAATGGTCAACATTGTCCCATCTTTGACTTAAGCACAAAGTCAACCATATCTTGAATATTTCCTTACCCATTAATGGTTCTATTAATCATTAATTCCTTAACAATCGACTTTACCTTCATGGTCCAACCACAATCACACTCGATTCCTAAATTCCATTCGAAATACCCAACGGTCAAGGTCGCACCCTTTGACTACCATTATTTCCATTAATCCATTAACTACTATCATACACATGAAGATGATACAATATGTCCTTATCCTTGTCTAACCATTTTAAATGAAAGTCAAAACCCAACTTTGACTAAAGTCAACAATCCACTAGTTGACCAACCCTGACTTATGAATATAGTCAAACTTACTTGCTAAATTCCATATATTCTTTATTACTAAGGCATCGCTTCCCACGCTTTTCATCCCCGATTTCAATATCTAAATTTCCTTTCTCAGTTGTTTCTCTTTTCTTCGATTTCAATTTTCTACAATCGATTAACAATTTCCATCTAATCGATACCGATCTCTATCACTTTTTTTTTTCTTTTTTCATTCAAATTCTTATACCATTTATAATTTCCTTCAAACATCCTTATACCGTACTTGAAATTCCCGATTACCGGCTTTAGAGCCTCGATCTTAACTAATTGTGGCATAACCACCCATTATACATCTTTCACCACTCATTGGCTACTAACAAACTTTGCTTCCTAAAAGCATTCCTTTTTCATATGCCATGAACTTGTAGGCATCTCCTACACATACTTCTATTCAAACACGACCCGTGTTTTCAACCCAAATTCTCACTTGCCATAAAATCATAACGATAATTAACCATACGGTTCTACATACCACATACACAACATCATATCCTTTAAATAACCGTTTATACTTTGACTAACTTATCGAGATGATCGGAAAGCCTCCAATCCATCACGACTCCAAACTGTCACAATGATCGGAAAGCCTCCAATCCAAAGTGACTCATACAAAACTATTCCATCTTGCATACAATTCATGTATGCATCGTTACACTTAGCATCATGCTATCATTTTCCTTCACAATTGACCTTCAATTTTCCCACTTATACATTATACCACACGGTATACACATAATCATTTTTAGTGCTTTCCACCAATCTACTCATTTATCAATTGTCCTTATTCGATTCATTACTAAAACTTCTAATCTTTCTTTCACCCGTTCATCTTGAGTCAACCAATTGACTTCGATCGGTACCCATAAGTACACCATCATACTCTTTTTTTTGTACTTCACGACTCACACTATCCCTTAGTACTTCATTGTACTACCATTCTCATGTGGAAAATATTCACCACTCTCATGATCCATCTTTCAATATTCTATGATAACCTAATCCTTCCTATTCTTATTTCTCGCGACATACCGGTCGCCAACCCATTCGACTATACACATACTAACTCGGGGAGATTATCTCCCAAACTTAATTTTTCGCATCATACACTTCATCTATAATTATTTTCACACGTAGATCACATAAGCACTAAATTGTGCGACATATAAGCAATTAAACCCTAATCATATATCTAAAACTTCATAAACGAATTACCTGAAGCGGCTCCACGAGTTTCCTTCACCCGATTCTTGTTGGCGGTCGCTGCTGACGTGTCGGTTCTCTTCCTCGGGCACGCACTACTATAGTGTCCCACCTCGTGACAAGTGTAGCATTCCACTTCCTCGAGGTTCCTTACTTTGCAATCCTTTGCTCGGTGCCCTACTCGTCCATACTTGAAGCATATAGCCGTATTTGCTTTACATTCCACATGGTGATTCTTCCCACAACTTTGACAACTTTCAACACCACCGTGCTTTGAAGAATTCGGTTTGAACTTTTGTTTCTTCATTGATCCTAGGCTACTATCGAGCTTCTTTTCTTCCCCTTTTGATGCCGACTCTTGTGCCTTTCGTCGAAAAACCCTCTCAACACCTCGAGCGGTACTAATGGCCTCATCTAACGTGGTCGCTCGCTTGACTTCCAATTCAAACTCCGGTGGTAGTCCATTTGCATACCGAACCACCTTCATACGTTCCGTCGGATATGACTTGATTACAAACGGACGTAATCCCGTAAACTTTTTGGTGTACTCTTCCACCGACATATTTCCCTTCTTGGTGAACATGAACTCTTCTTGCAACTCTTCCAGATCTCTCTCGAGACAAAACTTTTCCTTCAATATACTCGTGAACTCCTTCCACGACATCTTGTACACCTTCTTTCCCAAAGTCTCATACATGGTATCCCACCATGTCAACGCTTCATCCTTCAACTGTCGGGATGCATAAATGACCATGTCTTTCTTTAAACACTTACTACTTTCTAGAACTTACTCGGTTTCCCGAATCCAACGCATCGTGACCTTCGGTTCCGAACTTCCATAATACACACCGGGGTTGCACGTCATGAATGCCTTGTATGTACATCCTTCTCTTTCCTCCGACCCCGAATCGTTGCTTTCCTCGGTCGATGGCTCCTCGGTACGGGTCTTGCTACCCGAAGACTTACTTCCCCCACGGGACTTAGAATTATCATTCTTCTCTTCATTGAACCGGTTAGTCATGATCCGGTTCACATCCTCATTCACCACTTCCCTTATTTGGGTAAACAATTTCTGGATAGCTTCCATAGTTACCGGGGTTTGGTTTGCACCAAAACCAGAACCCTCTCCATTATTACCGGGATGAGTCGGGATTCGATTTGAATCCGTCTCATGATCTCGTGGAATCTCTCCACTTCCTGGGTTCACCATTTTCTATATCAACATATTAAACCACCAAAATTCAAAGATTAACTTATTAGTCAAACATAACCCATATAGCCCAAAACATTATCCTTTCTCTTAGGGATCGACCCTAATATACCCATACTTTACTGTCTCAACGGTCTGATCATGGACATCCTATGGAAAACATATGGTCCTACTTAGCATAGCTTAAGACTAGGGAGGTCAAACCTACCTAATTCACTTAAACTATAGATCTGATACCAAATTGTAACACCTCATTTTTCAAAACACCATTTAAAATATATTTTTAAATAAAAATATTACAAGTCCAATATTCCCAAAATACGGTTTAACAAAAACCGTTAAAACATTTATCAGAGTTATTAAATCCGGTGTTACAAAGATAATATCATAACCATAGGATAAACGGGATCTACCTACGAGCTCCTGAGCTAGACAACACTAGGCCATTTCTATCGCGACCCTCTAATCCAACGATCCTGAACCTGAGTACACAGCCAAAAATAAAGTAGTACGTGAGACAAAAATAGTCTTGTGAGATACATGGGTTTTCGACCCATTCTCAAAAGATTTATAAAATAATATTTATAACATTATAAATACTTATCCTTATCATTTCTTATAAATTCATAATTCATCTTCTATTCATTTAACCATATAAACTAATAAGCTTACCATAAGCTTACTCATCATCTAATCACATACTTGTAAGCTATCTCCAAGCTTACACTTTCTTTATCACATATGCAACGGACCTCTCCGAAGCCAACTCTCCCGATATGGGATGTCATAGGTAAACTATCAAGGTAATTGGGAGCCCCCATCTTACCGAGATTCATAAGCTCTCCCCGTTTCCGGGTCGTCATGCTCACCCAACACTGGGTGTCGTAGTCTGTGACATTCTGTTCTTTGCGCAGGGAGGTACCACCCCAAGTAGACGCCTCATGCTCCCCCATTTCTGGGCGGTCTTATTCCGGATATCTCATTAACACTTATGAGCCTCAGCTCCTTTCATCAAAATATGAGCATTAGCTTCTTTCATCAAATTCATCACTTATTAGAATACACCTATTCTAATTCATCATATTATTCTTCTTACTTATTCACTTTCGATCTCGACTTTACTAAGTCCGTTACTAATTTAAAACATATTTATCGTTTATCAAAACCATATTACTTTGACTCTTCTTTGACTAGAATACATGTTTATTACTAGCCATTCCATACTTATTCTCCTAGTAATTCAATAACTACTTTTATTAGTATAATATACTAACCGATACTTGTTACTTAAAAATCATTGTCTCAAGTTTTATTAACACATATTATTAATAAATCGATTATCAAGCTCTTTAAGTCATTATCTCTATTCATACATCTTACTTATAAAAACTCGTTATTTACCTTTTTATCATCAAAATCTCTTTCAAAATCATTAATCATTTAGACATACTCAAATAGCCCATTACTAGCACTTTCTCATCATATCATTCTTTTATTTATTAAAAACGTTATTAATTAAGACTCTTAAAACATCATAGTTTCCAAAATCATTTGCTATGTACTCAGTAAAAGTCTCACGTACTCACCTTAGCCAAGCTAACTCCAAATCGTGTCTAATAACACGAATCCTTGCTTTCCAACTCGTGAAATGTCACCAAACTTTAGGTCTTCTTGACCTACCATCAATATCATCACAATAACTAGTCATTATCCATAACTAATCACTAATCAATCCATATTCACATTCCTAACCACCAAGTTCATCCAACTTGGTGGAATCTCAAACCCTAGTTCAAGATTTCCATCAATAAACCCAAATCCAACTTGTACACATCGATTACAAGCTTACAATGAGTGTTCTACACCCATGATTAGTCATCTTCCCCAAAGATGACATGGATGGTTCCCCAAACCCTAGCTTGATAAAGATTTGAGCTCTTGAACACCAAAATCGCCCCCCAAGAGCTCTCAAGTCGGCTGCCCTTCAACAATGGTGGAAATGAGTGAAAACCCTAGCTTTCCCGATTTAATACTGGCCTCGCAGAGTTCGCGCCGTGAACTCTAAGTTCACGCCGCGAACTATCTTGAACACGCATAAATCGCGATCGGGAGCTGGTCGTGAACATCGATCGTCCAAAATACCCAAATCCCTGTTTGATGTTCACGAACGTGAACAATAGTTCACGCCGTGAACTCTCTGGTGCAGCAAGGCTGCACTTTTTGTTCCACGACTCGACCCGGTTTCGTCCATAACTTCTTCATACGATGTCTAAATGACACGAAATCAATCCCTACGATCTTTAAATGATTTATCCTTATTTATCATAATTTTACATAATTTGTTTAACACAAAATTTCGGGTCGTTACATCTATTCTAATTCTGCGTTTGAGATTTGGCAAGACCTTGATGAACGTTTCGGTCAATCTAATGGAGCCAAACTTTATCAAGTGCAGAAAGAAATTTCAGATTTATCCCAAGGTGTTCTTGATTTAGCTTCTTATTTCACAAAACTCAAGAAGAATTGGGATGAATTAAATGCCTTAACCTCTATTCCTGCTTGTACTTGTGGTGCTGCACACAAGTTACGTGAATTAGATCAGAATCAGAAGTTGATCAAATTCCTAATGGGACTCAACAGTGATTATAACTCTGCTAGAAGCAATGTTCTCATGATGAAGCCTCTGCCATCAGTCACACAAGTGACAAGCCTATGCTATGCTTATTCAAGATGAGAAACAGAGAGAGGTTCAAACCACCTCTGTTTTTGTGAATGAAGTTGTCTCCATGAATGTTAGGGCTGATAGACCTCCAGGTACACTAAACTATGATCATCATGATACTAATAAGAAGATCATTGTGTGCAGTCATTGTAGGAAGACTGGTCATCATGCTACTAAATGTTACCGTATCATCGGTTTTCCTAAGGACTTCAAATTCACAAAATCTAGAAGCCTTAATGAAAATGCTACTCAAGAACATGCATATTCAGATGATCAAACTACTAATCTCATTCCAGAATTTACTCAAGCACAATACCAGAAGTTTATGTCCATGTTAAATGATTACTCAAACAGTCTTCAAACAACAAATCAGTCACCAAATGATCAGCAGCCTAATGCTCAATCCTCTGCTAACTTTGCTAGCAATACATGCTCTTCTTTTGATCCTAAGAAGTGTCATTCTATTGTTACTAAATTTTCCACTTGGATTATCGATTCTGGTGCAAGTGATCACATGTGTTATAATAAATCACTTCTTTACAATATTCGAAAATTATCATATCCTCATTTAATCACACTTCCAAATGGTGAAAAAACAACTTCATTTGAAGTAGGAAGTACCACTATTGCTGACAATGTTATTGTTCACAATGTTCTATATGTTCCACAATTCAGATATAACCTTTTGTCCACTGGAAAAATGTGCAGAGATCTAAAATGTTTTATCTTATTTTCTGAAAGTCACTGCTTCTTACTGCAGGGCCTTTCAACGAAGAGGCCACAGGTTCTTGGTAACTATCATGCTGGCTTATACTTCATTTCATCAAGACAAGAGAATAGCACAAATACTATTTTGAATATTAACAATAATGCTTTCTCTAATAGCTTTACTGTTCTTTCAAACTCTCTTTGTAATGTTGTGTCTAATGACACTTTTACTTCTTTGTGGCATAAACGATTGCGGCATTTGCCTTTATACAAGTTTAAAACATTGTCATTCATGAACAAATGTAGTAATAATTCTGACTTCTTTTGTGATGTTTGTCCCCAAGCTAGACAACACAAATTACCATTTCAGAAAAGCACAATTCGTACAACTGAACCTTTTGCGCTTATTCATATTGATACTTGGGGCCCCTATAATACTAAAACCTATGATGGCTATTCATATTTTTTAACCATTGTAGATGACTTTACTCGGTCAACTTGGACTCATCTTTTGAGTTCCAAAAGCAATGCTTTCCAAGTTTTAAAAGGTTTTGTAGCTCTTGTTGAAACCCAATATGACCGGAAAATCAAAATTATTCGATCCGATAATGCTCTTGAACTGGGCTCGAGTAAAGAATCTTCTTTATTTCTTCAAAATAAAGGAATACTACATCAAACATCATGCAGAAGTACACCTCAGCAAAATGGAGTAGTAGAACGCAAGCACAAGCATCTATTGGAAACTGCTAGAGCACTTCTATTCCAATTGAATCTTCCAATTAAATTTTGGGGCGATTGTGTACTTACTGCTACTTATTTGATAAACAAATTTCCTAGCAAGATTCTAAATGGTGACACTCCTTTATTCAGATTAAGTGGTAAACAACCACAATATTCACAACTTAAAACTTTTGGTTGTCTATGCTTTGTCAATACACTTAAAGAACATCGGACTAAATTTACACCTAGGGCTTCTCCCTGTGTATTCATTGGATATCCTTTTGGTAAAAAGGCATATAAAGTTTATGATCTTCATAATCATAAAGTCATCACATCAAGGGATATGTACTTTCATGAAAATATTTTCCCTTTCAAATCCTCTACAGTAACTGAAAGTCCAATGTTCTACACTCCAACCAATATCACTTTTGAGGACTTGTCACCTTCATGTGACACTTTAAACGTGTCCCAAGGAACTAATGATGGTCCCAATATTGCTGACATATCCACTGGTCCATCAAATGTTTTCATACCTAATGGTCCAACAAATAATGGTGCTTCTGATGTACCGTTGAATAATAGCTCCATTAATGATCAACCTCAAGTCAGAAGGTCCCCGAGAAGTCACAATCCTCCTGAATACTTGCAGGATTATGTTTGTCCTAGTGTGTCTACATGCCTGCACACTATGACATCTTTTTCAGCCTGCAATCACATTTGTTTTTCCTCTCTTGCAACTCAAAGCAAAGAACTTATCACAAATCTGGATCATATTACTGAACCCTCTTCATATGAGGAAGCAGTCAAGCACCCTTCTTGGCGTGAGGCTATGGATAAAGAGTTTGAAGCTTTAATAGCCAATAACACTTGGACTCTTACTGATCTTCCCAAAGGTAAGAAACCAATTAGCTGTAAATGGGTTTACAAAGTTAAATATAAAGCTGATGGTTCAGTAGAAAGGTGTAAAGGCAGGCTAGTCGTTAAAGGATTTACTCAAAAGGCTGGCATCGATTACAATGAAACCTTTTCACCGGTTATCAAAATGACAACCATTCGAGCCTTAATTGCAACCGCTGTTAAGAAAAAGTGGCCCATGCATCAATTAGATGTTAATAACGCCTTCTTGCATGGGGATTTGGATGAGGAAATTTATATGAAACCTCCACCAGGTCTTGAACTTCAATATCCAAATCAAGTATGTAAACTTTAGAAGTCATTATATGGCCTTAAGCAAGCTTCTAGACAATGGTATTCTAAGTTGTCTTCTGCCCTTAAAGAAAAAGGTTATCAATCTTCAAAGAATGATTGTTCATTATTTCATAAATCGATGGGCAGCTATGTGACATTTGTAGCAGTTTATGTTGATGATATTTTAATCACTGGTAACAATCCTGAGGAAATGACTTCTTTGAAACAATTCCTGGATTCAACTTTTCAAAATTAAGGATTTAGGACATCTCAATTTTTTCCTAGGCCTGGAGGTTCTATATTCTCCTAATGGTGTCATCCTCACTCAAAGAAAATTTGCTAATGAAGTTTTGAAAGAATTTGACTGTTCTAGCACAGCAACTTGTCCTCTTCCATCAAACATGAAACTACTTCTAAATGAAGGAGAAATGTTATCTAATCCGGAAGATTACCGAAGACTTGTGGGAAAGCTTAATTTCCTTACTAACACAAGGCCTGATATTGCTTTTGCAATCCAACATTTGAGTCAGTTTATGGCTAGTCCTCGTGTACCTCATTATGAGGCTGCTTTACATACTTTATGGTATATTAACTCTAATCCTTCTCAAGGATTATTTTTCAATAATAATGATGACTTCAATTTACAAGCCTTTTGTGACTCGGATTGGGCTGCTTGCCCTCATTCCCGCAGAAGTATTAATGGTTACTTTGTTCTTTTGGGTGGCAGTCCTATTTCATGGAAATCCAAGAAGCAAGTCACTGTCTCCTTGTCATCTGCAGAGGCCGAATACCGTAGCATGCGCAGAGTTACAACTGAACTTACTTGGTTATCTCGTTTACTTCATGAGTTCAGCGTCCCAGATGTCACTCCTATTCCACTTCATTGTGACAGTCAATCTGCCATTTATATAGCTAAAAACCCAGTCTTCCACGAGCGAACTAAACATGTCGAGCTTGATTTTCATTTTGTTCGTGAAAAACTTCAAGATGGTTTAATATCTTTAATATACATCCCAACTACATCCCAACCAGCTGATGTTTTTACTAAAAACCTCTCAAGTAAATTGCATCATAATTGTTTAAACAAGTTGGGTATTTGCAACCCTCCAACTTGAGGGGGATGTTAGTATTTGTACATATTGCAGAGCTGCCAATGCTTTACCCACGTGGTTAATTAGTTTGTTGTAAAAGTTGTTAGAGTTAGTTAGCTTATTAACTAGAGTTACTTTTCTGGTTAACTAGAGTTTATGCTTTCTATTTAAATGTACTGTAACTTCATTTGTGGTTAATCAATATACAGTTCATTTCTCAAATTCTCTCTCTTCACAATTCAAGAATGTGAATTTTGGTCCATATGAACAAAAGTGGGTATTTAATAATTAGTGAGATCCAGAAAATTAAAACGAATGTTTATTATTAACGTATGTGTCAGTTGAGTTTAACTAACATGATGTTAATTAATAAAAAATGAAGTGCCAATAACAACGTCGATGAAGGCGTGTAGGTGTACTATTCCGCGGTGGGGATTGTAACTTTCCATAAATTTCTCATTTGTCACTCAACGCTTGAACTTTGCTTACTTATCTAGAGAAACGTTCAAGGAGATCCATCATTTTTATAAAGTCCCGATGAACAAATCCCAACCATTGATCAAAAAGATCTAATGGTTAAGATTAATCACATATTTTATACATGAAGTGGTATTTTGGTTATTTTGCACTGAAAATAAAAATTCAAATGTTTTTATTATTATTTTAATTATTTATTATTTTAATTATTTTTTAAATAAAAAATAATATTTATTTGATAATTACGTATAGTACCTAATCATATTTGATTTTAGTGTAAAATCACATGTGATTGAATATTATAATCACATTTGATGTTTTAGTATAATCACATGTGATTCAGTACACAATCAAATGTGATTCAGTATGCAATCACAGTTTGTGTTATTAATGAAAATATAATAATTTTTTTAAACAATAATAAAAATATAATAAAAATATAAATTCTAAAATAAAAAATAAAAAGAAAATAAAAAAATATTCTTTTAAATGACCAAAATTCCCCTCAATGTATAAAATACATTAATCTTTACCATTAGAACTTATTGATCAATGATTGAAATTTGTTACTCGAGACTTCGTAAAGATAATGAAATTCCTCGAACGCAATTCTACTTATCTAATATGCTACATTTGTCCAACTTTGTTTGTGTCTAAGTTTGAACATTGGATAGATGTGAGAAGACTAAAATTACAAACGTTAGCAAGTAATTTAATCGATCATTTGTGTCTTGGTTTATAGCGCATTTCTTGACGCACGTGCATATCTTGTGAAAAGGATTATGTGACGTCTTTTTTTGTTTCTTTTTTATAATATTAAGAAAAATAAACATTTTCATTGTAGTTTATCCTCGAGAAAGTCTCAGGATAAATTATTGGATTCGATCACCACTATTGGTTCGGGATGAATTTTGTTTTTGTTTCAAATATTACATGTCCATTTGCTAGAGGAATCGATCACCTTTATTCCTTCATTACTCATCACTTTCAAGTATACAAAAAGAAGAATTTGAAAAGAATTAAATGGGGTATGTGGCTAAGCTGACAAAGAGACGATTTCCAGAGCCCGTCACTAAAGAGGCCGAGTATGGTATGTTCTACACAGATTCCCTAAGGAGACCTTGTTTTTAGAGACCTATTCGTACTCTACAGATTGATAGTAGTTCTTCCATCATTTAATAAACAAGAACACCACATCCATCTGAAGACCGAAGGTTGAAGAATGACTTGTTCAGTTGATGTGGAATCATCAGCTCACATGTCAAAAGATATGAAGAACAATGGTTAAAAAGTTTTTAGCGGCTGAACTTTTTCAACCAAGAGCTCACCATATTCATAAGAAGTTTACAAACAAGGAATTTAAAGGATTTTGAAAGCAACTGCAATATGCTATAAGGTACTATAGCAAGACAATGATAGTACAAGCATTGTATGCTTTATTGACATATAAACCAAAAGTATATTTGTCAACAAGGTTCAAAGGGCAAAAGTGGTTTCCTGTCAATGAATATGGTGGTGGTGGGTGGTAGTAAATAGATGGGTTTAGTGATATGATTAATAAAGACAATATGGTAAATATGTAACGATAGTCAAGTAATTACCATCACCCCTATTGGATCAGTTGGTTAGAACCCCCTTGCTAATACCAATTATTATGTTCAGGATATCTAATAAAATAACAAGGGTCGAATTCCTTTACTTGAGGATCGGAGATTTTAGCCCCGACCAAACAACCTCATATCCTAAACCCACGAAATAACCTCATATCCTAAAATGATTCAAAGTAGGTATCCTTCATGTCCAAAGTTTAAAAGGAAGGTATTATAGGGACAGATTCAGAAGGCACTCTATTAAGGATATGAGTGACTGTCTTTATTCTTTAATGCCTCACTCCATAAATACTTTGGAGACTTGAAGTGCAAAGCATGCTTCGTACCATGTTCATAAGGGTTCGATTACGCCTTTATGCAAAACCATTTATGTTTTGGTGTAAAAGACATCGTAAATTGACTTACATTTCCATGTTTCTGACAAAAATAAGGCAAATGGACGGGGGTTTTGTATAATATCGAGTATTTACCATAATACTCTCCACCACTATCCCACTATCTGATGTCACAAATTTTTATCTTGCATTTACGTTGTTTTTCAACTTTCAGCCTTATAGAGATTCCAAGGTTTGAAATACGTAAGGCGTAGAGTGATGATATGGTCAAATCTCAAGCCTTAAATTAAGCAATGACAAAATCATGACGTTTCTTAATGCGTGATAGAATACGATAATTTTGTACATAAAATTACAATTATATATACACGGTTATACAAACAAAAATTAAATAAACGCATGATTATAAATCTATAAAACAGTTTATTAATTTTTTTATCTTCAGCATATCCAATTATTCTTATAAATAATTAACTATATATTATTACTCATATAGTTACTTGTTTTAATACAAATAAAAATACAACTTATTACAAGTAAATATTAGACAAGTTGCACATTAGGATATGCAAGTCTTACGACCAACTCTTGGATCATGTTGTGGCGGCATGGTCAAGCCCCGCATATTGGCGAAAAATTACGGAAGCCAAGGCGAGGCTCTCAGAATCATAAGAGATTCTAATTTTGCTTATTGAAGTATTAAGTTACCTTATATTAAATCAACAATATAATAAGGAAAATGATAATGACAGCTCTTACGGCTGTTAATAACAAAGCAAAACTAACATAAAAATCGTTCCCTGAATTTTAAGAACATTACCATATCAATGAATGTACAATCGTTTTATGCATATTAGTTAGGGCTGTCATTAACAAAATTCATATAATAAATCTATAATGAATAATTAGTCGATAATTAGTCAACATTACATTTATATGAACGCGAAGAAGAAAATTGATAATAACAACTCTAAGGTCTGTCAATAAAATGTCAATATACACATTAAAAACTTGTATAAAAATCAAAAATCACCCTGCATTTTAGGAATTAACCCATACTAATAAAAGTACAAACGATTTATGCATGTAAGCTGCTTCTTAATGACAGTTCTAATGACTGTCATTCATAAAACCTAAAAAAAATTGTAATTTAGATTGTCGGCGTAAATGTAGTTTTCAAAACACAACGATCAAACACCACCCGAACTGTAGACCGAATTCGTGTATTCAACGGACAGATCAACATTTCACAACGCGTGAGTGATTAGTACTCCGTCAGAATTTGATGGAATATTCCGTAAACTGATTCTATTAAAATCTGGGTGCGCTAGTATTTATCTATGTACCCAACCGCCCTTCATGTGTAGACAAATGAGATTGCGTATGTGGTTGAACGTCACATCAATGTTACAAAAAATTATTTTTGCATTTACCGACTAATGTTATAAACTAGCGGGTATTTACCCCGCGCGTTGCAGCGGAGAATTTCATATGATATTCAAATTGATGTCTCCTGCTATTTGTACAGTCATAAATCCGTATACTCAATAATTTTAATGCTATAAATAATTTGAGCTATAAAATGAAGTTGGTAAATATCATATATTACTAAAACCATATTATAATTTTTGGACAAAATATATCATGTTAAAACAAAAAATATTAAAATTTAATTATTCAAAACTTAAATATCAAAAATATTAATGTTTAAGATTAAAATAAAAATTAAATATGATGACTTGAATTAAAAAAAAAATGGAAATTGAACAACTGTTTGACATTATTAATCAAATTTATAAATATAATATATTTATAATTAGCAAATATAAACATATGCGTCATTTAACTAAAAGAAGATAAAAATATTACTTCCTCCGATTCAAAATAAGTGATACACTTTAGATTTCATGGATTTTGAGGCAAAAGTTTATAATGATGGTTAAATTAGATTAATTGGATGGTTAGTGGGAAATGAGTCCCACACTTTTTGAATAGGGAGTGATTTTTACACCACAACTTTTATTGCATGTACCACAATCATTGCTTACTTTGATTGTACAGTTAGCTGCCAAACTTGTACAGTGTGGTGTAGACATTAAAAATTGTGCTGTATAAATGAATTCCCTTTTGAATAAAGTGGAGTTAATTAATAATGTTTAAAAGTAAAAGTAATGGTAAAGGGGTCTTTTCATTTTATTAAAGTAGATAATTAGTGGGTGTAGGTCCTATTATTTTTTGCCAAATAAAGAAATTTTTTAAAGTGTATCACTTATTTTGATACACCCCAAAAAGGAAAGTGTATCACTTATTTTGAATCAGAGGAAGTATTCAATATTCACTTTCGTTTACACAAAACTACCAAATTATGAAATCAAACAAATATAACCTTTCTAATTACGAAACTACCTCTAGCAAATGCCGCCTGAAAAGTCTGAAACTTCTAATTATATTGCGTTTTCATACCATTAGAAAAGGTGAAATACTGTAGTGCCCCTCAATTTGATAAGAAAATAAACCTCAATGGCGGACACAAAAGTCAATAAAAGAGGCGGCCAAAATTTTCACATATAAAGATATTAAATACACGTGTAAAGCACTAAATGGAAAAGCTACTGTTTAGTCCATCGTAAATGTTATATATACAATTCTGTAAAATCAATCATATTGTATTAGGGGTGAACATGGTACGGTACCACGTATATTTTTCTCATACCGCGTACCGTACCAACTATAATTGGTACACTGATTTATCTACCATTATCATACCAAGTTTACTTGGTACCAATTTGTTTGGCTACCAACAATCTTGGTTGGTACAAATTGGTAATGGTATATACCAACATCACTAACTCATGTGAAATTAAAAAAATTAATAACAAAAGAACAATGATATTTTATCATTATCGACCAGTTAAACATATTAACAAGTGTTCCGAACATAGAAACAAAATAAGCAAAATGATATAATATGTTACGTGCTATATAAACACAATCTAGTACGATAAAGTAACAAAAGATGTAGCTATCTTGTCGTAACTGAATCACTGATTTGTGTGAATGTACATATAAAATATTATATTTTCAAAGATGTTTTTAGTTTTAAAGTTAAAATAAGTATGTCTTATTATATTATATTAGTTTCAGAGATATTTTTTGGGCACAATAATTTAAATAAAATATCGTATATTTTAATATCTAATTGGAATCTTGGGCAAATAGGTTGCTAGTTTGTTATAATATATTAAACTAAAAATCATATAATATATATCTTGGTTGGTACGATATACCGTGGTATTTAAAATTTGTGTACCATTACCGTACCATGATTACACAATTGGTACGGTACTACCAACCAAACATGTTGGCTACCAACATATTGGCTACCAACTATACTTGGTATGGTTGGTAGCATGTTGGCTGGTTTTGTTCGGTACAAATTTGACACCCCTATATTGTATTAGCCAAACTGAATTGAATAACAATAGTATTCTGAACATTAATAATGTAAATAGTGTCTAAATATCATAACGCTGAAAAAAATACAAAATAAA